>JAGFNQ010002684.1:0-43652 GCA_024364735.1 Boesenbergia rotunda
GGCATATTGTACTCTTAAGGAGAGATCTTGCCATGGCCATCACGGTGTGATTACGCTGCTCCACTACACCATTCTGTTGGGGTGTGTAGGGAGTCATTAGGTGCCGCTCGATTCCTTCATTTTCACAGAATCGAGTAAACTCTGTGGATAGGAACTCGCCGCCTCGATCTGTCCGGAGTGTTCTGATCTTGTACTCAGTCTTGTTCTCTGTCAGGAATTTGAACTTCTTGAATGCTTGAAATGCATCACTCTTTGATGCTAATACAAACACCCACATCCACCTTGTAAAATCATCAACAATCAAAAGAAAATACTTGTTACCGGCTAGCGAACATGGTGTGATTGGCCCACAAATATCAGCATGGAGCAGTTCCAACGGCTTCTCCGCCCTAAAGTTTGCTTGGCACGAGAATGGCGACCTTGCATGCTTGGCGATCGCACACACCTCACAATGCTTGTTCGGCTGGGGCAGTAGTGGCATATCAACCACCAATTTCTTCTCCCCCAATAGCTTCAAGTCATGGAAATTGACATGCCCGAGCTTTGCATGCCATAACCAAGTTGGGTCTTCTAGGCTTGCTAGGAGACATACTTGCTTGAATGTCTTCAAGGCTATCTTGTACAAGCGATTTTGTGTTCGCTTTACCAGCATCAACAGCTTCCTGCTCTTATCAGTCACCTTTATGGTATCTCCTTCCATGTGCACCTCGTTCCCAGTTTCTGTCAATTGACCAAGACTTATGATATTACTACAAAGTTTTGGAATGTAGTATACCTCATGGAGAGCATTTTGATCGCCGTTCTTGCATTCGAACACAACCGTCCCCTTGCCCATGATCTCAATGGTTGATCCATCGCCAAACCTCACCTTCCCAGTGATGGTTTCATCTAGTTCTTGAAACTTCTCGCGATGGCCCGTCATGTGGTTGCTGGCACCGTTGTCAAGGTACCAGACGTCTTTATCTTCCCCTTTCTTAACACTGCGATACATCTCTGGTAGAAATCTTTCTTCACTGAGCAGAATCATATCTTGCCGCTCTCGGCTAGCGTGAGACTCCTCGTGGGATACACTCATCATCAGTGCTGGCTCTTCATCGGTGTCGTAAGTGAGGTGAGCCTCATTATCACGACGCTTGTTGTAGAATTCGGACCCATAATGCCCCATTTTCTCACAATTGAAGCACTTTATATGGCTCTTGTCACGAGTGCCACTGTTGTTGCTGCTAGTGCATCCTGCACTGTCTTGATGTTGCGTACCACGGCCACGACCCGGCCCTCGCCCACGCCACTTGCCACAATTAGGGTCGCTGGACCCGTGCCCCTTGCCTCCTGTCGGAGTGTCCACGCTGCTCCCTTTTTGTCGCATTTTTCATTCGGCATGAGTAAGAAGGAGCTCACCTTCAGTGTCGTTGGTGTTGCCTCGTAATCGCAGTGTTCGTTCCTCGTATGCCTTCAGCCGCCCGATAGTCTCCTCAAATGGCATAGTCTCAAGGTCGTGGAACTGCTCAATACCGGAAACAATAGAAAAGAATTTATCAGGGGCAGAATCGAGCAACTTTTTTACCAAAGAGGAATCTTCAAGCGTGGCACCAAGAGTGGAGAACATGCTACTCAGGGCGCTGAGTTTGCCAGCAAACTCATCAATCGTCTCGGTCTCCTTCATCCGAAGAGTGTCAAACTTGCTCTTCAACGTTTGTACGCGTGCCTTCTTCACCCGATCACTACCAAGGTACCTCATCTTGAGGCTATCCCAAACTTCCTTCGCCGTCTTCTTGTTTGCGATCTGGAGGAGGATGTCTTCGGGGACACACTGTAAGATGTATGCACGCGCTTTCTTGTCCTTCTTTGCATCCACCTGGGCTTCTTTCTCTGGCTCCACCACCTCCCAGACTCCCTGGGCATCAAGAATTGTCTCTGTCTTTATTGCCCACACAGTATAATTGTGAGGGCTTAGCATCAGATAGGGAAATGACACGCCGTCGTTCTCTTTCGCTAGGATGCTCGACATTTTTGTGGAAGCGTGGATTCTTGGCTGCTCTATACTACCAAAGCTCTAATACCAATTGTTGGACCTAAAGAATTGCGCACCCAAGAACCACACCAATATGCAAGAGGAACAAAAAGAAAAACGAAGAAACCGAAAGAAGGAAGAAAGACGAGAAAAAAATAACTAAAGAGAAATTCTTATTAAAACTTGATATTTTTCTACACACTCTTATGCTTTATTTATACACTATAAGAGATAAGAGATTTAGCCATAAAATAGGAAAGGCTATCATCTAAGATCCACAAAAATAGGAATGACTAAGCCATAAACCAAAGACTAAGCCATAAGAATTATCAACATAAAATAAAATTAAAATGTGATGTATTTACGTTGTCGATTTGTCCGGAGTGTATTTTAGAGTTTGGTTTTACTATGATCATGACGGTACACTTTTTGATAGTGGTAGTGGATATTTATTTTCCTTTATTTACTCTTTATTTACTATATTGTTGGATGAGATATGTATGAGAATCTATTATATATGTACAAAGATTTATATTATCCGTCGTATAGAGGAGGAACTATCCGATTTTCGTCGGACACACGGTTCCTCGGATTATGACAGATGTTGTCCGATTTTTGAGTAAACATAAATCCTAAAGACACGACAACTTCAGTTTCAAGCATCCACAACAAAGAAGAATCAAAGCTAATTATTCACTATATAGCTCTACTAGTCCTAACAAGAATTTCATATTGAATTCACTAAATAATTTTTATTTTCTCAGATAAAAATATCATTATTCTCTCATAAAATCATTTTGCGCTTTTTTATTGTTCACATCCACCTACTCACCTCCTGACTTCTATTTTGTAGGCTTTTTAAGCCGTCTTTCAACCTATAGTACATCATTGACTGACTAATATCAAATCTGCCGCGTTAAAATTGGCTCGATGTATAATTTTTTTCCCCCGTTGACTATGAATTCGTCTCGAGTATTTGTTCATTTGTAAGTTGTCAATGAATTTGACCAATGGAGGTAGTCCAACAAAGGACCTGGTGTGCAGCCTTTCTCTATCTCGTAATTTCCTTTTTTCCATATAAATTTCTAACTCCATTACTGATATTTCTCGAGTTAAGTAGGAAGGACCTGGTGTGGTCATGAAATACATTTAAGTAAAGTTTAAATGAATTTGAATTTATTTTAATCAGTTTAGAATGAATGAATGTAGGAAGCAAAGAGAAGATGGGCATGAATAGCCATGGCAAATTAGTCAGCAGAGATCGATGATCCTCTCCTCCATGCACCCTCGCCGCGAAGAAATCCATCTCGAAGTCCTAAACCTTATCGCGGTCCTCCGCTGCCTTGTTCTCGTTCTTAATGTGGTTATATTTGGGGCTTCATGTTACCAGATGGAGTGCAGGCCATCACACTCTTCTCATTGAGAGTTTGATTATTGTATTTGAAAACAAGTGCATTTCAGAATATATTAACGAGGAAAACTCTTCTCTGGTAAATTTGGTGTCCATTGCTCATGTTCACAATTCACATATACACTAGTAGAAAAATGCTTATTAACAACGGACGTTCACCATTGTCGTAGGCTAAAAATATTGTTATTTAAGGTCATATTGTTAAAAGGGATGTTCAATATCAACAGTTACAAACCGTTGTTGTTTATAGTCAATAACAACAGTGCAGCAATGGTTTTTCACCGTTGTCATTGAAAGTGATTGACAACAAATAAAAATCGTTATCTTTTAGTTGAGACAGCCAACAATTTACAACAAATAAACTGACGTTATTTAAAAAATAAATTATTTAAATAATTAAATAATATTGAGCAAACACACTTCAAACTATTATACATCAAAATATCATCAAATATCATACATTATACTGCGAAATATCATACATCAAGATATCTCCAGTATTAGTCCAAACTGAGATAACATCATCAAAATATCATATACATCAAAAACCAGAAACTGAGATAAACATCATCAAAATTAGTCCCAACATCATCAAAATATCCCCAGTAGCTTCATCCAAGTGCAGTTAACCAGATGAAGACAGTCGCGCCCCTTAGCTTTGCACCAGAAGCTGATTCCTTCCCTTGGATATGAATTGTCACAACAAATAGAAATATAAAATGAACATTCACAACTAAAAATATTTGAACAAAAGATTCTAGAAGATAATTCTGTAGAAACTGAGTATGATACAACTATATTATCGTACGACAGAGATGCAATGTTGTCATCTGAAATTGGTCTGAAATTGTTGGTATAAATAATCACCAAATCAACTTAAGTTTCTATTAAGAGATCAACTGATTAAATCTATAGGTAACTTTGTGTGCTATTACCGTCATGAGTGTTTTGCTACACTTGGACACTAGTACATAGTTAAAGATAAAGTATGAGTTTATTTCTCTGTCACTGCATCTAATTAGATGTAAAAACTGAGTCCTAGAAAATTTCACATTATATATATAGAAAACTAGTAATGGTGCGCAACTTTTTTTAATATATTTACATTTATAATATTAATATTTAATTCTTCCAAACATATCATGAAGTTGATTACCACAATATTGTCTGGATAATGCACGCACATGAAGTCGACGACCTACAAACCCATTAAAGAACTACCAAATTATGATCTAGAGATTTGTACAATATGTGCACGCAATCAATAGTATGGTACATGACACTTGATTGTTATTTGGCTAAAATAAGTTTAATCAAATGACATCCCTTTGCTTTATGATCTAGAGATTTGTTTAACTCCTATGATCCTTATGCAGTCTAAATATATCAAGTTGTTGTGAACTACCAAATTAGCTTGATTTAGCCAACCTAGTTGAAGACAAGTAATATGAATGCAGTCAATATTGATGATATGCTCGGAAGCTTGAAATGGCCATCCAAGAAATGGCTTATCCATTTTGACTCCCTATTACAAAGTTCTTACTGAACTTTCTAAGCATTCAAAATAGGCAAAATTAAAGAAAAATGGAAAGTAAGTTTTCAGTATGTACCCAGGAAAAGGTGTTTATGCTTGTCGTCTCATGTTTTCCAGTCAACCTCCTTTCATTACCTTCTCCATATGCACTGATGTGCTCCTTGTGCCTGAGCGACAAATTGAGGATTGCCTTCTTTATTACTTCAAAGCCACCTTCTTCTCTCATACTCTTGGTGCTGCGTTACCAAGCATCAAAATCAAGTCAATAAGGTGAACATATTGACAATATTAACGAAAAGCATATTTGTCGGAAAGAAGAACTATAATCATTAAGTGAAAAAAGGGCTTAAACACCAAGAATTCTTGATCGTAGGTAATCATCATATCTTATGTTCAAAAACTAAGAAAAAATTGAAACAATAATTATCTTGAATAACTTTATAGAAAGAGATCTCTAAGATAAATGGACAATACAAATTTTGTAAAAGATCAAGGAAAACGATAAAATGTTGCCAGCTACAATGTAGGCCGAATCATATCTAAATATATAGCTACTATAGTAGGATATATAGCTTACACTGTAGGCCGAATCATATCTAAATATAAAATCCCAAAATCTTATAGCCAGCTACAAGAAGAATACCCTTGGAAGAAGCTGTGATCAGGTACCATCCCATGCTTTTTCATCAGGGGCATGTTCCTTGTGAAGTGTCTTTCAGTGATTTTGTTGAACAACCGTCTCTGAATCACATGAATAAAACGAATTAGATTTCAAAATAGGCAAGCTACAAGTCATCTTACAGGCAGATCACTATTCTATTCTCCCTTAGAACAATCAAAATTGGATCATCTTCTGATCTTCTCAATGTCAACAAGCATAGACTTACCAGAGGAGCCAAGAAGGTAGCTAGCAGACTCAAGAAAAATCCTTCCCCAGGTTTGTGGACGAGAATCTAGGCGAATCGCGTTCAGTAGAAATGACTGAAAAGCTGAAATCTCATGGTAGCAGGTTCATCAATAAACCAACGTTTGGTTTGAAGAATCATAGTGCAAGGTAAGCCAACTCCTGAAGAAGTATTCAATAAGAACATGAAAAGGTGGGGAGGAGATTGTTGAACAAAGAGAAGGATTCGGTTTATCCAGCCACCGTTTGCGTCTACGCACTCTGATGCGATCTCAAATGTCGTCTTCCCTGAGCCGACGACGGTGACTCACTTTCCTCGTATGTGAGCGGCAGCGCTGGCTTCATCCATGTTGGAGTACTCCATTGAGTGCATAGTCATTCCATCGAACACCTGAGCTGCACCCCGTCGTGCAAATCTACAAGGACAAAAGAAATCAGGATATTTACATTCTGGATTTTCTAGAATTAGTATTCAAACAATAAATCAGAGAGCTAGTATAAATTACTTGAGATGAAAACTAACATAAGACTATCTAATGTTGAACAAATGGAGTACCAAAAAAAAATTCTTTGCCATCAATAGATCCCTCCTCATGGCAAAATTGTCAAACTAAGTTACCTGAAAAGTCAAGCTTACTTGATACATATAAAGCTTCACATATATGAATGGCATACGTTGATTCATCTTGGTATAGTGTTTGATTACTCGATGAATAGTCTCAGGTACATACTCAAGTACCAAATTAAGATAAAGTTCTTCCTTTTCAGTTGTTGAGAAGAAACAATGCTTCAAGCAGACAACATTGGGATGGTCAAGAATGTGCATGGTTTGCAACTCTCTATTCTTGTATCTCTTGTCCTGAAGAACTTCCTTTATCGCAACAGTCTCACCCGTCTCAAGACACTTTGCCTAATGGTAGAAAAACCAACAATAAAATTGGTAAAGCAGTAGCTGACTAAGATAGCTCTATAAAATAAAATTCAAAAATGCATTACCTTTGTTAAAAGAAGCGGTCAGGCAAAAAACACAGTGAATCCATCAACAACCACAAGAAGAAAAAAAACAACTATTTTGCTGCCTAAGGAAACAAGTACACACTCACCTGAAATACAACTCCAAATGATCCATGTCCAACAACTCGTTCAGCCATGTAACTTATAGTCTGACAAGCATCCAGTATATTAGATAAAAATGTAGAAAACGACAAGAAGAAAGAACACAACTCCAAATGATTCATGCCCAACAACTCATTCAGCCATGTAACTTGTAGTCTGACAAGCACCCAGCAATTTCATCAAATCCCTAGATCTATCGGGTGGATTTCAGGGATTTGATGAGATTGAAGTTTAATTGCTGAAATTGGAGAGAGGTATGAGCATCTGGAGAATCGGTTTTGTGGATTTCCCCTCGGTGGAGGGATTGCTCTTGTGCTACACGGTGAGGTGCCACTCTCCCTTGGCGCCGCCGCCAAAGGCCTCGCCGTTGCCGCCCCAGAGGTTCCACATGGCTAGTTCGCCCGAGGAGAAGTTTGAGGTGTCTTGTTTGTGTGCGGCGAAGAGGAAGGAGAAGAAGAAGAATGAGAAGAAGAAGAATGAGAAGAAGGAAAAGATGGCAAGGAAGTTTGAGGTGTGTTAGGGTTTGGCGTTGTCGCTCGCGGCGAAGAGGAAGAAGAAGAAGAACGAGAAGAAGGAAAAGATGGCAAGGAAGTTTGAGGTGTGTTACGGTTCGGTGACTGCGGCAAATGAAGAGAATGAACTAAAGGGGAGGTTCTCATTGTCGCGCGGCGACTGAAGAGAACAACTAAAGCGGGCGTTTTCGTTTCGCACTCGCTCGCTGTTGTGTATTACCATGTAAGCAACACAAATAGACAATGGTTAATTAAAACCAGTTGTCGTAACCAACCAAATAGGCATCAGTTTTTAAAAACCCGTTGTCTTTGACATACATAAGACAACGGTTTTTTAACAACCGTTGTCTTTTTCCGCAAAAAATTTTTCAACATCAACAGTTTTTGAAAAAACCATTGTTAAATAAAAAAAGACAACGGTTTTTCAAAAAATCGTTGTCTATTGGGTGTTGTTGAATCCAAAAATTTTTGTAGTGATACAAATAACAATACGGGAGTCTGGAGGTTGTTTTCTAAGTGTGATGACTCTAAATTTATCTGATATCATTATTCAACTTTTGTGTGGAAAAGAACTGACCTATCATACGTAGAAATGGCCCAGCTAATCTGATTTTCTTATATCTCTTGTTAATTGATGTGGGACTAACTTTCAAAGTATCCAATTTTTAATAGGTATATAATAACTTCTGACCACAATTAATTTGAAATCAAACTTTGTCTATTTTTGGACAGACATAATTTATACATAATTTAAAGATCTACGATTATTTTCGGGCCATGGAAGTTGTAACCGCCAAGTTTAATATTCAAAAGACACCGTTTAAGCCCTTAGTCTTCCAACATATTCTTTACTATTTTAAGTAATTTCCATTGTTATGGTGTTTAGGGTATTTTTGGTACGTCGGCAGATATTTATGGGTTAAGCTTGTCATATTATTGTTGTAATCAACACTAGTAATTAAACTCAAGTTTTGATACATACAAAAATATAAAGTTAGATTTTGTGTGTTCTAATTTGTTTACCAAGTGTTCAGGCTGAAAGACATGACGAGTCTAGAGGATCAAATACCAGGTTGAAGTCCAGTCAAGATTAGGTCAGGAGGACCAGATAACTGGCTGGAAGCTCATATTGGAAAAAAAAATGACTTGATATTTGATAGAAATTCTAGTTGGGTTAGTAGGACATGATAACGAGCTAAAATTCAAATTAGATATTTGGCAAGAAAACCTAATGGGTCAGTGGGTCAGATGTTGAGTCAAGTGATTCTATAAATTGTAAGTTAGGTAAATAACTAAAGGAGAGAGATCCAGTAAGAAACGAATTAAGAGGAATTGTGGCGCTGGATCAATTTATATCCATTTTGGAAATCTAAATTGAGACTAAGACTAGATCCTAGTTGTGTTAGATAATATTTAATTCATAAATTATGTATTTGTGCTAATTCTGTTTTTTAGGTAATTTTTTTATTATTTGTGTTCCGGAAAGAGTCGACAACGATGACCAGACATTGGAGTTCTGCTCCTCTGGAAGTTACTGCGGCGGGAAGGAACTTAGGGTTCTACAAGATTAACACGAGCGTTAGAGGACACGCTGGCAGGGATCTGGCGAAGTCCACTCCGATGCTCAAGTTAGTATCTGTCCGAAAAGTAGAGGTAGCAAGAAGTAAGAATGTATGTAGGGTTGAGAGAGCGTAACCCCTTTACCGGAAGGGTTGGACTACCTTTTATACTGACGACGACAGACTAGACGTGCCCCCTCGATCGGTGCCACGTCTCCGATACTTAAGTCACACCCCCCTCTTTCGGCGGTAACTGGATATCCTTTGAAACAGTCTACGCCGTTATCACGCTTCCTCCCGTTAGGACATTTAAGGGTCGTGCAGACCTTTTCTAACGAGGATGATTATCCGTACCGAGAGGGGGGGTCAGTACCCGAGGTCGGTCATTGCAGGGACTCCACCTCCCAAGGTGAGCTCGGGGTCTTTGGGCGCGATATCTCCCGAGGTGCTCTAGGAGCATAACCTCCCAGGTTACTTCCGGGAGGGGTCTTCGGGTTGACCTTCCCGGGCACGTCTCCTGAGGGGAGATTCGGGCCCCGAGAGGGAAGGTCGCTTTGATCTGTCATATCGTGTCCCACGGCTTCTTCATCCCTCGTACCGGGCACGGACTATCCAACCCTATCACAAATCCCTCCCTTCAAGTCTGATCGAAGGAAGTGTGGCTGACTGATCAGACTAGCGTAAAGATGATGAAGTTGCGGGCCTTCAGCTTCCTTACTTCCCTTATAGCTATAAGGAGCCTTTGGATTATAATCTCTTATCCCGAGTTTCGAGAAATCCTCCATAATGGTCTTATCTTTTTTTTTAAGAAGGCTATTCCGACTCTTGAGGGTCTATGATGACGTCTGTCTCTTCATTATAAAGTCGCATGGCTCTTTTATGAGGGCAACGGGCACCCCCATCGAATGCCTGATTGCCACGTGTCCCAACAACCATCTCCATGATCTCTTACGGACGGGCGCCGCCCTGGCCGGTTCGCGACAAGCGACTGCCTGTGCACGATAGTTTCTCTCTTTCTACGTGTCTCTCCCCCCTTACGTCCAGGAAGGTGGTTGCCTGAGCATAAGAGGGGAAGGTGCGGATGTTAAGCCCACTTCCAACTCGGCGGCTGAATGTGCTTCATCTTCTCCTCTCGTAAAGCCTCTTTTGCACGTGAGTAGTTTGTCTCCTTCTTGTCTTGTTTAGGGATCATGGAAAGCTACTGCGCGGAGTGCTATGTGTCCATCACCTCGAGACTGAGACTGGAGGCCTTGCAGGCAGCCACCGAGGCTTTTGGCGTCCCGGCCGAGATGGCAATGGTTATCCCCAAAGTGGGCCAGACGCCCGTGGAACCCCCTACAGGCATGTTGACCTTCTACTTAAGGCAGATGGAGTTAGGGTTCCGTTTCCCTATCCCTCCTTTTTTCACAAACATAGCTTCCTATTTTGGTATCCCCCTTCACCAAATGGCTCTTAATGCCTTCGCCCAGATGGGAGCGACGTATATCATCTTCAAACTTTTTGATCTTCCACTGACTCCTCATCTCTTTCATTCTTTCTTCGTTCCGATAGGGTCCAGAGGGGTCTTCAGTTTCGCAGCCCGACCAGGCCATAGGTTTTTAGGGGGGTTTCCTTCCTCTCATAAAGGGTGGAAGGAGAAATTCTTCTTCATTAGACTATCATCATTACCCTTCCGTCCCCTGTGTTGGCCCCTGTGTTGGATAGAGGATTTGCCGACTCATCCTATTCTAGGGAACTTTCTCCACAGTCCGGTGTACCAGTGTGTTAAGGAGGTACTTTTTGATGTGGAATTCAGCGGCCTGGGACTGGTACAGAGTGAAGAGCTTATGTACCGAGTGGGCCTCAGCCCTAAAGTGACGCGAATCAACCCCTCCCTGGGTAAGTTCATCTTTTTTCTTCAATGCCTACTAGTTTTGACTGATATCCTCTCTGTCTGGCTATTGCAGAGGACATCATGTTCGCCAAGGTGATGGGCAGGCTCATCAGATGGGAGGAGGCCAATAAGGAGGCATTGAACCCTCCTCTGGTCGCTCCTGATGCTCCACCTACTCTCGCCGAGTCCCCTGAGGGACCTACTGTCTAGTCCCGTGGGGTCGCCTCACCCGAGAGGGTCGAGGCTACTGTTACATCCCCACGGGTCATGAGTCCTGGGCCTTCTGATCAACAGGTTGACCCTGCGGCGGATCTTTCCTCTGGGGGGACTCTTTGCCAAGGACGGTCCATCTAGAAGGGATTAGCGAGGGGCCCTCCCCTCCCATTGTTCCTTTAGCAGTCCGGTCTACTGGGTGGCAGAAGAGGCGGCTCCCCATGGGCTTGGGCCCTGCTCGAAAAAAGCTGTGTTCTGCAAGTTACTCTCCCCTTCCCTCGGTGCCCGAGGAAACAACTCTACCTATTGAGGTAACAACCTCTGTACTTGCTCCACCAGCTCCTGCTCCGAAGGTGGTCGTCCCAGAGCCTTCGTCCTGCTCCATTGATCCGGCTACGTCTTCCAATGGTAAGTAGATGTTGCATACCCAATGCCGGATGCAACTGGATCGACTAAAGAAGAGGTTGGATGTAGCGTTGGAGGCCTCCATGCAATCCTTCCCCCCGGTGCAATTCAAAGAGGTTCCGGCCGAGGGGGTCGTGTCCGAGGGGACTTCTAGCTCTGACGAAGACGATTCCGATCCCTCCAGTCTTCCACCTGAAGCCCCCATCATCGAGCGACTTCCTCCCCGGCCGGGATCGCCGAGACCCGAGGGGCGAGGGAGTACATCTAGAGGGGCGGCTGTGCGAGTTTCGGCGGGCCCACTAACTACTCTTCGGGAGACCCTCCTGAAGGTAAAAATTATTGTTGCATTGGATATTCTCTTGGCCGTTACCTAACCTCTTGGCGCAATGGCAGGCCGCTGAGGATTGCGTGACAATCGGTCGGGGTCTGTATTCCTGGCCCCGGGTTGAAGCCTTGCTCCGCCGGGCATTGAGGGCGGAGGGTACAGCTGACCATGAGCGTCGGGCAGGATTGATGTAGGCGGGGCTCAACATGGCTCTCCGAGCGAAGGTCGAGCACCTAATGAACCTCTTGCAAGATAAGGAGCAGGCTCTTCAATGTTCCCGGCACAGAGAACGTCTTGTTGGTACAGGAAGCACCAGATCGAACCTTGTTTTGATATTGGCAAAGGATTCAAAGTTAAGGGTTGTTTGTTATCTAACAATGCTGCTTGAGTGTACAGGAAAAGCCCTAGCGAAGGACTGCTAGGCCCTGGCGAAGGGCTGCCAGAAGAAAAGTCCTAGCGAAGGACAGCTAGGCCCTGGCGAAGGACTGCCAGAATGGAAAAGCCCTAGCGAAAGATTGCTAGGTCCTGGCGAAGGACTGCCAGAAGAAAAGCCCTAGCGAAGGAATGCTAGGCACTGGCGAAGGACTGCCAGACAGGAGAAGCCCTAGCAAAGGACTGCTAGGCACTGGCAAAGGACCGCCAGAATACTAAAGCCCTAGCGAAGGACTGCTAGGCTGGCGAAGGACTGCCAGAAGAAAAGACCTAGCAAAGGGCAGCTAGGCACCAAGCGAAGGGCAGCTTGGTAACTCAAGACCTGGCGAAGGACTGCCGGGCAAAAGTCCAACTGGAGGATCCGGTTGGCACCAGGTAAACTCTCCCGAGAGGAGTAGGTGAGGACGCGTTCCCCTTGAGGGAACATTAGGCGTCGGTTCGACCTAGGGCTCCATTTTGGAGACCGAAGTCAGAACCAAGACAGCTAAGGCTGTATAAAATAATAATATTATTGTTATTTGGACTAACCCTGGATGCAGGATCGAAGGACTGAGTATCTGCAGCTCAGAGAGCCTCAAAGGAGTGAGGCAGAAGCTGAGCAGGGCGCCCCGGACGACCAGGGCGCCCCCATGGTCAACCCAAGTCTGCCGAAGTCTTCAACGCGTTTTCGCCCCGCTTGTCGCGGGCGCCCCGCGTGTCTCGGGCGCCCCCACTGCCAGCTGCCGAAGCGCATCCCTGCGAAGCCGAAGAGATGAGGCCTTTGACCGGTCAAATTGGGCGCCCCGAGTCCTTCGGGCGCCCCGGTCAAACCGGATTCCGAAGATAAGGGGATCAGACGGCGACCGAGCTGCAGCCGGATCTGCTGCCACGTGGGGGGGCGCCCCCGTCGACCAGGGCGCCCCTAGGCCCTATATAAAGGGCCCTCGACCTCCTTCTTCAAGTATCAATTTCTGCGACGCTTCCACGCTCTTCTGCTTCCACGACACGCTCCCGACTCTTCCAACTCGAGCTGACGACGTCCTGCTGCTCCAACACTTCGATCTACAACGGACGTCGGTAACGAAGAGCCTAATTAAGTTTACTATTCTGATTCTGTAATATTTATTGTAAACTTTCTCGAACGTATAGAATTGCCCGCAGAAAACGGTCAACGACCGTTGGCCTTGGAGTAGGAGTCGACACAGGCTCCGAACCATGTAAAACGAAATTGTTAGCATTGTTTGTGTTTCTTATTTCCGCTGCGCACTTACTCTTTTTAAATCCGAACGATTTGCGACATTCACCCCCCCCCCTCTCTCGCATTTCTCGATCCAACAAGTGGTATCAGAGCGGGGTTATTCAAAGTTGGTGCAACCACCACTTTGAAATTTTTTTCGGATTTTTTTCGCTTTATTTTTCAAATAAATAATATCTGTGAGTGTATTTAAAATATCCTTACGCCTTTTTCAATTCTGAATTCTCATTTTCTCACCATAAGTCAGAATTGATAAAAGAATCAATTTATGAAAACTTGTCGTAAAATTTTTTATTATTATTTTAATATTTTTCCTCGAAAGTCGTGCTATCTTAATTCGAGAAATTTTTTTTCTTACTTTTTCTTCATTAATCAAAATTGTTAAGGTCAACATTTTAAAAAAAAAATTTATTATTATTTTACCTCGAAATTCGTGCAAACACCTTTTGAGCTTGTTTTTCTCTCTCTCCCGCACTACTAATCCAAGACCAAGTCTTGGTACATCTCTATTTTTTTTCCTTGTGTGCAAGATTTATCCTTAATGGCCAATCAAGAATGGAACAGTGTTCGTCCGCCTCTATTCTCTGGCGAGAACTTCAGAACCTGGAAAAGTCTAATGGAATCCCACCTGAAGGACAATCTAGATCTCTGGTTGATAATTCAAACAGGGTTCCACCTCCCTACAGAAGATGGACTATCAATTGCATGGGACAAACTGGATGAACCAACCCTCAACCAAATTGAGACTGATGCAAGAGCAACTGCAATTCTTCAATGCAGTCTAACTAACGAACAACTCAAGCTAGTTGGATCCTTCAACTGTGCTAAAGAAATGTGGGAGAAACTAATCAACCTACACGAAGAGAGCTCCGACATTGAGGTACTTGATGTCCAAGCACAGATGGCCGAATCAGAATCTGAACTCGAATCCAGAATCGAAATCGAACCAGTAGAATCAGACGACGAACTGACTAAGACGGTAACTAATTTTGAATCTTTTTCTAAATTAGAATTGAATAATCAAATAGATACTATAATGGTCGAGAAAGGTATAAGTTTTATTGCAGGGAAAACTCCAAGAGAACTGCAAAAGAAGCCTCAACTAGAACCTGAGTCCAACTCAGACTCAGAATCTGACGACAAAGAAAGGTATCATCGGAAACTTGTCCGGTTAGCTCACGACCACTACAAAATACTGAGGAAACAATCAAGCAAAGGGAAGATGGCTAAAATCAAGGGGGAGACCTCCAAAAGGGAATCAAATGGTAAATTTACAGTATTTAATAATCCATTATTTACTATGAACAACATGATTAATTCATATGAAAATGCAATTCATAACATTGCTTATTGCGAAAATCTAGAATATTATTACCATTTTGAAGTGACTTAAATAATTTTTTATTAAATTGCATGTTTGATTGATTGATTGTTTATTTAATTTCTGCAATTTACCATGTTTAGACTTAGGTTTAGTTAGCTTAAGGACTTAACCAATTACTTGAAATTTGAAAACATAGTATTGGGAGGAGGTGAGATGATAGTACGTTGGGGAAACCAACTCTAATAAGATCAAGTCTACTTGGTCTCTTTAGACTGGTGAAACCAGCCGAAGCTACCGATCCAAGACCCAAGCTAGTTAGACCAGAAAATGACCTAATTTAATTTGAAAATGAAATTTCATTAAAAGACTTTGTCAAGGAAAGGGTGGATGATCCCATAAGGCTACGGCCAAAGAAGGCCTAGTGCCTCGCTAAGACCTGGAAGCCAATTTCTGAAATTCAAATTCAAATTATCTTTTGTCAAATTCGAATCTAACACAAATTTCAAATAATTATAGATTCTAATCTGTTTTCAAAATTTCTATTTTTCAAACTTATTCTGTTTCAAAAATCACTTAATCAGTGTTCAAAATTTTTGCTTTCTACACTTATTTTTTTTTAATCTGTTTTCTAAATTAAATAACTTTTTTCAAAATAAATGAAAATTCCTTTTCAAAATTAATTTTTACCTTCAAACCTGTCTCACAAGAACTTTTAAGGCTAACTGTTTGAAAACCCTAGATTGGGTGAGACAGGAAAATTAAGTTCAAATTAAAATTTATTTTATGTTGTGTTTTAATTCAGAGGATAATTCCAACATAGTCAAACCATGATTAACATAGTCAAACCTTAGTCAACTGAGTCAAACATGGTCAAACCTAGTCAACACTAAGGTCTTAGATAAAGTCAGTCTATGTCGGATACAGGGGGAGTTCTTCTTAATGTTTTTTTTATTTCTCAAAATCCTTATGCTTTAAAACTTATTTTCATCTCAAAAATAAGGCTTTCAAAAGTTGATTCAAAAGCCTTCGTATATTACTATCTATTTGAAAAATTATTATCATTTCAAAATGTTCTTCGAAAACTGTGTTATCATTCCAAATTGTGTTGAAAATTACTATACTCAAAATTATCTTCATTCCAGATTGAATTTTCTAAAATTATCTTCTTGAAAATTACTATACTCAAAACTATACTCTTTTGATTTTAATAAACCCTAAAGACACAGAGGAAGGTCCATTTCATGATCCACTAGGACTCCTAGGAAGTGTCGAATTTAGGGGGAGTTTGATTCAAAAGAAGAATTTTTGAAATTTTTTTTGATAATTATTTTAAAGTTATTAGATAATTCTTATAATTTAAATCAAACCCTAAAACACAGAGGAAGATCACTTGTAGTCAACAAGCTTCCTAGGACTGGGTCAAGTTTAGGGGGAGATCAAATTAAAAGAATTGTTGAAAATTTTTCAAAATATATGTTTTCATGCACTGCAAGTTTAAAATCCTTTTGAAAACATAAATAATTTTTCATTCAAAATATTATTATTATTGTGGCCTATGAAATTGCTTTTGAGATAGTATTTACTTGAATTGGAGAACTTTTCCAGGACACTTAGGGAAATGTCCTTGTAATCAACAAGGTTTCCTAGGATTGTGTCAGACTGGAAAAGAAACCTAGTCAAGTAAAATATTTTATTTTCAAAATGCATAATACTTTTCAAAAATTACTCATATCTTTCAAAGTCTAATATTTTTCTAAAAGTACTTATGTGTTTCAAATCATAATTTATTTCAAAAGTACTTATGTCTTCAAAAATGCATAATATCTTTCAAAAAGTACTGCTATTTTTCAAAATATAATATTTCCAAAAGTACAAATATTTTTCAAGGCAAAAGTGTTCTAAGTGCGTGAAACTTTTAAAGATTTGCCTACAAATACATTTTTTAAAATGGATTTAATCTAGAAATTTAAGTTTTTTTTTTGCCTTCAAAATTATTCTAAGTATCATTTTGCTTTCAAAATTCATAGGCTCTGATACACAAACATTCTCCTTATCACTTCCTTCAAAATATTATTCTTAATTGAACTTAAAAATGGTCTAAGGAGAAGAATTTATGGGGAGAGATAGGAAAGAAAAGAGGGAATCAAATTTGAAAATTTTGAATTTCAAAAACATCCGAAGTACTTAATTTTTTCAAAATCAATTTAAGTACTTGATTTTTTACTTAATTTTTTTTTAAATACAACTTAAGTACTTAACATTTTTTTCCAATTACTTAACTATTTTTCTCAAAAATTATTTCTAAGTACTTAACAATTCCTTTCAAAAATTTATTTCAAGTATTTAAATGAGTTTAGTACTTAACTATTTTTAAACCAAGTACCTGACACTTAATTTTTCAAACTTCTCAAAAGTACTTGCTTTATACTTAAAAATTATCTAAGTGTAAAAAGTTTTGAAAATATTTTTACTCTGTTTTTGAAATACTTTGTCAAAAACATGAAGCACTTAGAAAAACTCATAAATCCCTGTTAGATACCTTGTTCACCCATGCCTGTTTTTGATATATGTCAAATGGGGAGGAAATGTCAAAGTTAAGAGTTGTAAATACAAGTATTCAGGGTTTTAGGGGGAGTATGAAAAATAAATATTTTTTTCAACTCTACATTTATTCTATTCATAAATAGTTATACTTCATTGCTTAACCTTTTGTGCTTAAACTGTTATAAGTGTTTCCTTAACTTTGAATTGTGTTGCCATAATCAAAAAGGGGGAGATTGTTGGTGCAGGAAGCACCAGATCGAACCTTGTTTTGATATTGGCAAAGGATTCAAAGTTAAGGGTTGTTTGTTATCTAACAATGCTACTTGAGTGTACAGGAAAAGCCCTAGCGAAGGACTGCTAGGCCCTGGCGAAGGGCTGCCAGAAGAAAAGTCCTAGCGAAGGACAGCTAGGCCCTGGCGAAGGACTGCCAGAATGGAAAAGCCCTAGCGAAGGATTGCTAGGTCCTGGCGAAGGACTGCCAGAAGAAAAGCCCTAGCGAAGGAATGCTAGGCACTGGCGAAGGACTGCCAGACAGGAGAAGCCCTAGCAAAGGACTGCTAGGCACTGGCAAAGGACCGCCAGAATGCTAAAGCCCTAGCGAAGGACTGCTAGGCTGGCGAAGGACTGCCAGAAGAAAAGACCTAGCAAAGGGCAGCTAGGCACCAAGCGAAGGGCAGCTTGGTAACTCAAGACCTGGCGAAGGACTGCCGGGCAAAAGTCCAACTGGAGGATCCGGTTGGCACCAGGTAAACTCTCCCGAGAGGAGTAGGTGAGGACGCGTTCCCCTTGAGGGAACATTAGGCGTCGGTTCGACCTAGGGCTCCATTTTGGAGACCGAAGTCAGAACCAAGACAGCTAAGGCTGTATAAAATAATAATATTATTGTTATTAGGACTAACCGTGGATGCAGGATCGAAGGACTGAGTATCTGCAGCTCAGAGAGCCTCAAAGGAGTGAGGCAGAAGCTGAGCAGGGCGCCCCGGACGACCAGGGCGCCCCCATGGTCAACCCAAGTCTGCCGAAGTCTTCAACGCATTTTCGCCCCGCTTGTCGCGGGCGCCCCGCGTGTCTCGGGCGCCCCCACTGCCAGCTGCCGAAGCGCATCCCTGCGAAGCCGAAGAGATGAAGCCTTTGACCAGTCAAATCGGGTGCCCCGAGTCCTCCGGGCGCCCCGGTCAAACCGGATCCCGAAGATAAGGGGATCAGACGGCGACCGAGCTGCAGCCGGATCTGCTGCCACGTGGGGGGGCGCCCCCGTCGACCAGGGCGCCCCTAGGCCCTATATAAAGGGCCCTCGACCTCCTTCTTCAAGTATCAATTTCTGCGACGCTTCCACGCTCTTCTGCTTCCACGACACGCTCCCGACTCTTCCAACTCGAGCTGACGACGTCCTGCTGCTCCAACACTTTGATCTACAACGGACATCGGTAACGAAGAGCCTAATTAAGTTTACTATTCTGATTCTATAATATTTATTGTAAACTTTCTCGAACGTATAGAATTGCCCGCAGAAAACGGTCAACGACCGTGGGCCTTGGAGTAGGAGTCGACACAGGCTCCGAACCAAGTAAAAACGAAATTGTTAGCATTGTTTGTGTTTCTTATTTCCGCTGCGCACTTACTCTTTTTAAATCCGAACGATTTGCGACATTCACCCCCCCCCCCTCTCTTGCATTTCTCGATCCAACACGTCTGGTGTCTGAGAAGGCTGTGAGTGTTACCCAGGACCTGCTCCGGGTGATGCAGGAGAGAGACCAGCTCCAGGCAAGGGAGAGGGAGTTGTTGGGCGACATCCAGCTCATGGTAGCCTCGGCTGAGAGACTGAACTCGCGCAGTCAAGATCAGGCGCAACAGCTCAGTCAGAAGGAGTCTAATCTCCTGATGGCCACTGACCGCACGTCCATCCTGGAGGATGACCTGGTCCAGGCTCTGTCGGATGAGTGTGCCACGTCGGAGAGACTCCGAGAGGCCTTAGCCTAGCAGGCGGAGATGTTTGCCGAGCTGGAATGGTTGAGAAGTTCCTACGAGGCTGCTGAGGCCGAGCTCCTTACCCTTTGAGTTGCCCAAGCTTCTAGTTCTAAGGAAACCGAGGCAAGCTTCAAGGTGAAGTTTCTAGAGTCGAATGAGTTCCATGCCATTGTAGCCGACCAGGTAATGCAGTGCCTACAATAGGGCTTCCACGGGGCTATCGATAAGTTGAAGAAGGACCAGATCCTCCCTCCCGATGCCGACCCGCGATTGTTGGTGCCTTCTAAGCTAGAGACGGGTCTTTGCCCGAGGGCCCGCGTTGGCGGAGTCCCCCGATCCTCGGGGGATCGGACCTCATTATAGCAGTTTTGAATTAATGCAATCACTGTCACTATTCTTGGTGTATGTGCTTTTGCCCAACATGTCTCACGTCTTTGCTTTACGGGTATAATGAATGGAAAAGGTACCTGTTTGCTTCGAGGTTTATCCTGAGGGCAGATCCCTCCTGAAAAATTCTACAAGTCAAAACTTCATGCCTGCATTTAAGTCCATGACAGGTCCCCGCCGATGTTTCCTTCTGGAGTATGCGAGCGGCTCCCAAACCGTCACCTCCGCCTTATACGCAATCCTCTTGAATTAACTCATAAAGCGTCGCGGGTTCCGAGGTGTGGCGTGGGCGTGATGGTCGAAACGACGCTTCGGCGTCTGTTGCTGCTTTGGCACTCTCTTCGCATTAACTGCACGGAGAGGCAACCTTCACTATAAATAGGGGGAGAGGGGTATACCGTCTCCCTCATCCCTTCTGTCTGCTTGCTTCTTTTTGGCTGGATGTCACCTCTCTTGCTTTCATCCTCGTCGGTGCCCAAGCTGCCCAATGCCAAGGATGCAAGATTGTTTTAGGCTGAGGGACCCCTCAGAGGTAGAAACTTTTGTGGTGTTACCCTTACCGGGGAGCATGGTGGAGATGAGGTCCAGGGTCTCACTGAAGATCCTGGAGGAGCAGTTCAGAAAAGACCTTACATGGCCCGCCAGGGGACATGGAGGAGATGACACATCCTAATGGTTGCCTTCTCCTGCGCCAGCAGACGCCATCCTCTTTCGGATCCTTGTTATACCCATGTTTTGGGCGGAGGATGGCGTTTTATGGGATACGTCATCACCAAGAGGGGAGGGGCCACAGCTGCTGGTTTTTCTCTTTCTCTTTCTTCTTTTCGTTGAGAAATTGCGGTTGTTGTTCCCCCTCTCCTGTTAAGGCAATTCTTCGTTGTGTCTTTACACGGTCCGGAGAGAAATTGCAGTCGCTATTCCCCCTACTATTTTTTCTGCCTTTTGAATGTTGTACTCGGCAGCATCTTTGCAAGGAGGGGGTCTTCGGAGAGGGTCGAGTCACCCATGTGTTACACAGGCGTCCTCGCCCATCGCTAACTACTCGGATGGAGTACCCAGAAGGTGAAAAAGATTCAAGAGCCCTGTCAACAGGCTTCCACGCCTTGCATACTCAGAAGGTGGTTCTGAGCCTAGCGACCCTACAGGAATGGAGTCATAGAGGAGAGAGACCCAAGTAGAAAAGTGCTTTCTCTCATCCAATTGTATCCTGATAATTCTCTGAGATGTTGTTCTCTCTGTATTTTTCACATAAATAAGATAATTTTTTTTGTTAGCATGTGTATGGTACACCTGGATTATATTTTTAAAGCGTTTTGCTCATGTTCCTCGGGTCAGGCATGCCACTTTACCATTACTTTCGTAGCGCAAACTGTTGGTGCAGGAAGCACCAGATCGAACCTTGTTTTGATATTGGCAAAGGATTCAAAGTTAAGGGTTATTTGTTGTCTAACAATGCTGCTTGAGAGTGCAGGAAACAAAATCCTAGCGAAGGGCTGCTAGGCACCTGACGATGGGCTGTCAGGAAACCAAGTCTTGGCGAAGGGTTGCTGGGCGAAAACCAAGTCCTAGCAAAGGGATGCTAGGCACCTGACGATGGGCTGTCAGGAAACCAAGTCCTGGCGAAGGGTTGCTGGGCGAAAACCAAGTCCTGGCGAAGGGCTGCTGGGCGAAACTCAAGACCTGGCGAAGGGCTGCTGGGCAAAAACCAAGTCCTGGCGAAGGGCTGCTGGGCGAAACTCAAGACCTGGCGAAGGGCTGCTGGGCAAAAGTCCAACTGGAGGATCCGGTTGGCACCAGGTAAATTCTCCCGAGAGGAGTAGGTGAGGACGCGTTCCCCTTGAGGGAACATTAGGCATCGGTTTGACCTAGGGCTCTATTTTGGAGACCGAAGTCAGAACCAAGACAGCTAAGGCTGTATAAAATAATAATATTATTGTTATTAGGACTAACCCTGGATGCAGGATCGAAGGACTGAGTATCTGCAGCTCAGAGAGCCTCAAAGGAGTGAGGCAGAAGCTGAGCAGGGCACCCCGGACGACCAGGGCGCCCCCATGGTCAACCCAAGTCTGCCGAAGTCTTCAACGCATTTTCGCCCCGCTTGTCGCGGGCACCCCGCTTGTCTCGGGCGCCCCCACTGCCAGCTGCCGAAGCGCATCCCTGCGAAGCGCGCTTCACCCCGCTTGTCGCGGGCGCCCCGCGTGTCGCGGGCACCCCCACTGCCAGCTGCCGAAGCGCATCCCTGCGAAGCTGAGGAGATGAGGCTTTGACGGGTCAATGCGGGCGCCCCGAGCCCTCCGGGCGCCCCGGTCAAACCGGATCCCGAGGATAAGGGGATCAGACGGCGACCGAGCTACAGCCGGATCTGATGCCACGTGGGGGGCGCCCCCGTCGACCAGGGCGCCCCTAGGCCCTATATAAAGGGCCCTCGACCTCCTTCTTCAGAGCATCAATTACTGCGACGCTTCCACGCTCTTCTGCTTCCACGACACGCTCCCGAACTCTTCCAACTCGAGCTGACGACGTCCTGCTGCTCCAACACTTCGATCTACACCGGACGTCGGTAACGAAGAGCCTAATTAAGTTTACTATTCTGATTCTGTAATACTTTTTATTGTAAACTTTTTCGAACGTATAGAATTGCCCGCAGAAAACGGTCAACGACCGTGGGCCTTGGAGTAGGAGTCGACACAGGCTCCGAACCAAGTAAAACTACCTTGTTAGCATTGTTTTTGTGTCTTATTTCCGCTGCGCACTTACTCTTTTTAAATCCGAACGATTTGCGACATTCACCCCCCCTCTCTCGCATTTCTCGATCCAACAAGTGGTATCAGAGCGGGGTTATTCAAAGTTGGTGCAACCACCACTTTGAAATTTTTTTTTCGGATTTTTTTTTCGCTTTATTTTTTTTTAATAAATAATATCTGTAGGTGTATTTAAAATATCCTTACGCCTTTTTCAATTCTGAATTCTCATTTTTTTTACCTAAGTCAGAATCGATAAAACGATCAATTTTTTGAAAACTTGTCATAAATTTTTATTATTATTATTTTAATATTTTTTCTCAAAATTCGTGCTACCTTAAATCAAGAAATTTTTTTTCCAAACATTAAATTCTTATTCTTTTCATTTATCAGAATTGACAAAATCATCATTTTCAAAAATTTTGTCATAAATTGTTTTTTTTAATTTTATTATTAATTCGCCTCGAGATTCGTGCAACATTTGTTTTGAACAATTTTTTTCCTTCTCCCGCACTACTAATCAAAGACCAAGTCTTGGTACATTTCGGTTAATTCTGTTGTGTGCAAGGGTTTTTAAATGGCCAATCGAGAATGGAACAGCGTTCGTCCACCTCTCTTCTCCGGTGAAAACTTCAATTGTTGGAGAAGTCAAATGGAGTTCCATCTAAAGACCCATATGGACATATGGATGATCATTCAAACAGGGTTCCACCCCCCTACAGAAGATGGACTATCAATTGCATGGGACAAACTGGATGAACCAACCCTCAACCAAATTAAAACTGATGCAAGAGCAACTGCAATTCTTCAATGCGGTCTAACCAACGAACAACTCAAGCTAGTCGGTTCATTTGGATGTGCTAGAGAAATTTGGGAGAAATTGATCAATCTTCATCAAGAAATCTCAGATGAAGAAGAAGATCAGGTAAGTTATCTCGCACTCTCGGTCCAAGCACAGACAGCCGAGTCAGAGTCTGAACCTGAACCCAGAGTCGAAATCGAACCAGCAGAATCAGACGACGAACTGACTGAGATGGTAACCAATTTCAAATTCTTTTCTAAATTAGAATTAAATAATCAAGCTGATACTGCAATGGTCGAGGAAGGTATAACTTTTGCAGGGAAAACTCCAAGAGAACCACCAAAGAAGGAGCTTCAACCGGTACCCAAGTCCGACTCAGACACGGAATCAGAAGATGAATTTAGATCCGAGACAGCAACAATTAAGGGGGAGATTCCTAATAAGGAATCAAAAGGTAAAATTACAAATTTGAATTTTAAAAATCATATAATTTGTTACATATGCAGGGAGAGAGGGCACTACCAAACTAAGTGTCCTACTCGAAAGATTCAAACGATACCACCGACGGCGACAAAGGTACGAGCTCCAAAAGCACGAAAGAACAAGAGTCGCATCTAATGCTTCAAGTGTCAGGAGGTTGGGCATTACAAAGAGGAATGCACAGATAAACGTTACAAAGATCCAGGGCAACCAACCAAAATGGGTAACTGTAATTTACATCCAAATCCACTCTTTACCTTGAATACTGATAGATTAATTAATCTCCCTTGGTCAAATTTAGATATGGATGCATGCTTAGATAACTTAATGAAATCATGTATATTAGCAAAGTCAAAATTCAAAATGTTAAGACAAGAAAATGAGACTTTGAAAATTAAAATTGATATACAAGAAAAACTGATTAATAATTTTGCAAACTTAGAAAATCCAGAAATTTCTCCTCACTATGACATTATCTGAAGTTTTGTTTTGGCTATTCATAGGACTAGATAGCTTAAGGACTTAACCAATTACTTGAAATTTGAAAACATAGTATTGGGAGGAGGTGAGATGATAGTACGTTGGGGAAACCAACTCTAATAAGATCAAGTCTACTTGGTCTCTTTAGACTGGTGAAACCAGCCGAAGCTACCGATCCAAGACCCAAGCTAGTTAGACCAGAAAATGACCTAATTTAATTTGAAAATGAAATTTCATTAAAAGGCTTTGTCAAGGAAAGGGTGGATGATCCCATAAGGCTAAGGCCAAAGAAGGCCTAGTGCCTCGCCAAGACCTGGAAGCCAATTTTTGAAATTCAAATTCAAATTATCTTTTGTCAAATTCGAATCTAACACAAATTTCAAATAATTATAGATTCAAACCTGTTTACAAAACTCTTCTTCAAAATTTAATCACTTCTTTTTCAAATTCAAACATTTTTCAAATTTAATCACTTCTTTTTCAAAATTAAATATTTTTCAAATTTAATCACTTCTTTTTCAAAATTAATTTTTTTTTAAAATTAATCATTCTCTTCTTCAAAATCATTTTTACCTTCAAACCTGTCTCACAAAACCCATAAGATTAACATGCTTGATCACATAGAACTGGGTGAGACATCTAGGAGCTAAAAGTATGATTCAGTTTGCAAGAGTTATTTAAGCTTACCTTTTTTTTACCCTACTTTTCATTCCTAACATTTTTTTTAATATGAAATTTCATGTTAAATATCTCGATAGACTCATTTTAAATATAATCTAGGGATTGTTTTGTTTTAGTTATTGATTGTCAAACATTATCAACTGAGTCGAACTTGGTCAAAACAGTCAACATAGTCAAACCTGCTCAACACTGAAATCCCTTAAGGAATTTAGATAAAGTCAGTCTGTGTCAGATACAGGGGGAGTTCCTCTTAATCTTTTTCAAAAATTCAGATTTTTCGAAAACCTCATGCTCTAAAACTTATTATTATCTCAAAATAAGGTTTTCAAAAGTTGATTCAAAAACCTTAATATATTACTATCGCTTTGGAAAAATTATTATCATTTCAAATTTTTTTTAAACTGTGTTATTATTCCAAATTGAGTTTTCAAAAATTTATCTCCTTGAAAGTTATCATACTCAGAAGATTGTTCAAAAGTGCTTCTTTTGATCTTGACAAACCCTAAAGACACAGAGGAAAGGTCCACTTCATGATCTTCAAGGACTCCTAGGATGTGTCAAATTAAGGGGGAGTCTAAGTCAAAAGAAAAACTTCAGAAAAAGTTTCTTTTTACTTATGTCTTTGTTAAACAGTTCTTTCTAATCTGACTCAAACCTTAAGACTCAAAGGAAGAGTACTTGTGGTCAACAAGCTTCCCAGGACTGAGTCAAGTTTAGGGGGAGGTCAAAATTAAAGGAATTATTTAATAACATGCTTTATTTCAAACTCTTGCAAAAATCTAAGTTTTTCAAAATACTATTTGTTAGAATTTGTGTGACTTATGAAATTGTTTTTCGTAATAACATTTACTTAGGTTGGAAAATTTTCAGGACACTTAGGAAATGTCCTTGTAGTCAACAAGGTTTCCTAGGATGGTGTCAGACTGGAAAATGAACCAAGTTAAGTAAAACATTGAACCTTCAAAAGTTCACACACTTTTTAGAATATATTTTTAAGTACTATCATTTTTTTTAAAAATTTACTTGAGGTTGAAAATTTCCAGGACACTTAGGAAATATCCTTGTAGTTAACAAGGTTTCCTAGGATTGTGTCAGACTGGAAAAGAAACCTAGTCAAGTGAAATATTTTGTTTTCAAAAAAAAAATCTAATACTTTTCTAAAAGTACGTATGTATTTCAAATCATAATTTATCTCAAAAGTACTTGAAAAATCTTTTCAAAACTCTTTTTCGAAATTTCTTTTACAAATACAAAATATTTTTTTTGCATAATACTCTTCAAAATGGACTTAATCTGGAAATTTAAGCTTTTGCTATGCTTTTAAGAGTTATACCAAGTATTTTTATGTTTTCAAAACTCATAAGCTTTGATACACAATTTCTTCTCAAAACTTCTTTCAAAACATATTCCGTTATTGATATATATCCAGGGGAGAGATTGGAAAGAAGAGTGGGAATCAAAACTTTCAAATTTAAATTTTTTTTGTCTCTCTTCAAAAAGTATTAACTTCTTTTTCAAAATGTTTTAAGTACTTACTTAACTCTTTCAAAAACATATTAAGCACTTAATTCTTTTTCAAAAACATATTCTCCCAAATCAAGTTAAATACTTAACTTTATCATTTTAAGTATTAAATACTTAATTTTCAAATTCTTCTAAAAAGTACTTGCTCCAAAGTTTAAAAACTTGTTAAGCCTGAAAAATCCTTTTCTTGAAAATTTTCTAAGCGTGAAAAATTTCTTGAAAAATTTTCTAAGTAAAGTTTCCTTTTCTAAAAGTTAAAATTTTTTTTTGGAAACTTGGAAATTTTGCCTAAGTAAATTTTTTTTTTTTGCCTTATAAAAAGTTGTAAATTTTTTTTTAAGCATGAATTTTTTTTCATAATGGTAAATTATCTAAGTGTAAAAAGTTTTGAAAATGCTTTTACTCGATTCTTGAAAAATACTTTGTCAAAAATATAAAGCACTTAGAAAAACTCATAAATCCCTGTTAGATATCTTGCTCACCCATGCTTGTTTTTGATATATGTCAAAGGGGGAGGAAAGGTCAAAGTTAAGAGTTAAGTTAATTATTCAGGGAGAGAATGAGCATGAGAAATTTTTTCTCACTCTCTTTTCACTGTTCAAATTACATTTGGGTTTAGACTGTTAAGAATTGATATGTTTTATTAGTCTTAACCTTTATGCTTAAACTGCTATCTTTTTCCTTAACTTTGAATTGTGTTGCCATAATCAAAAAGGGGGAGATTGTTGGTGCAGGAAGCACCAGATCGAACCTTGTTTTGATATTGGCAAAGGATTCAAAGTTAAGGGTTATTTGTTGTCTAACAATGCTTCTTGAGAGTGCAGGAAACAAAATCCTAGCGAAGGGCTGCTAGGCACCTGACGATGGGCTGTCAGGAAACCAAGTCCTGGCGAAGGGTTGCTGGGCGAAAACCAAGTCCTAGCGAAGGGATGCTAGGCTCCTGACGATGGGCTGTCAGGAAACCAAGTCCTGGCGAAGGGTTGCTGGGCGAAAACCAAGTCCTAGCGAAGGGATGCTAGGCTCCTGACGATGGGCTGTCAGGAAACCAAGTCCTGGCGAAGGGTTGCTGGGCGAAAACCAAGTCCTGGCGAAGGGCTGCTGGGCGAAACTCAAGACCTGGCGAAGGGCTGCTGGGCAAAAACCAAGTCCTGGCGAAGGGCTGCTGGGCGAAACTCAAGACCTGGCGAAGGGCTGCTGGGCAAAAGTCCAACTGGAGGATCCGGTTGGCACCAGGTAAATTCTCCCGAGAGGAGTAGGTGAGGACGCGTTCCCCTTGAGGGAACATTAGGCGTCGGTTCGACCTAGGGCTCCATTTCGGAGACCAAAGTCAGAACCAAGACATCTAAGACTGTATAAAATAATAATATTGTTATTTGGACTAACCCTGGATGCAGGATCGAAGGACTGAGTATCTGCAGCTCAGAGAGCCTCAAAGGAGTGAGGCAGAAGCTGAGCAGGGCGCCCCGGACGACCAGGGCGCCCCCAAGGTCAACCCAAGTCTGTAAGAACCTCAACGCGCTTCGCTCCGCTTGTCGCGGGCGCCCCGCGTGTCGCGGGCGCCCCGCGTGTCGCGGGCGCCCCGCGTGTCGCGGGCGCCCCGCGTGTTGCGGGCGCCCCGCGTGTCGCGGGCGCCCCGCGTGTCGCGGGCGCCCCCACTGCCAGCTGCCGAAGCGCATCCCTGCGAAGCGCGCTTCACCCCGCTTGTCGCGGGCGCCCCGCGTGTCGCGGGCGCCCCCACTGCCAGCTGCCGAAGCGCATCCCTGCGAAGCTGAGGAGATGAGGCTTTGACCGGTCAATGCGGGCGCCCCGAGCCCTCCGGGCGCCCCGGTCAAACCGAATCCCGAGGATAAGGGGATCAGACGGCGACCGAGCTATAGCCGGATCTGCTGCCACGTGGGGGGCGCCCCCGTCGACCAGGGCGCCCCTAGGCCCTATATAAAGGGCCCTCGACCTCCTTCTTCAGAGCATCAATTACTGCGACGCTTCCACGCTCTTCTGCTTCCACGACACGCTCCCGAACTCTTCCAACTCGAGCTGACGACGTCCTGCTGCTCCAACACTTCGATCTACACCGGACGTCGGTAACGAAGAGCCTAATTAAGTTTACTATTCTGATTCTGTAGTACTTTTTATTGTAAACTTTCTCGAACGTATAGAATTGCCCGCAGAAAACGGTCAACGACCGTGGGCCTTGGAGTAGGAGTCGACACAGGCTCCGAACCAAGTAAAACGACCTTGTTAGCATTGTTTTTGTGTCTTATTTCCGCTGCGCACTTACTCTTTTTAAATCCGAACGATTTGCGACATTCACCCCCCCCCTCTCTCGCATTTCTCGATCCAACACAAACCTGTCCCGGTCGCTAGGGATATTATGAGGCACCCGAGTTTGCATCCTCGGCGGGGGGTCTGAAACAACCTGGCTCGAACCTAAGTACCCCGGGCATCCACTGGACCTCGAGGTATTAGGGTTTTGGTACTTGGACAAGCGCGTATATCCTAGATCAAGCCTAAGTACCCCAAATCAGCTGCACCACGAGGTATTAGGATTTTGGATACTTAGTTGGGCGCGTATGTCTCAGACCAAGCCTAAGTACCTCGAGCATCGGCTACACCGCCAGGTAGTAGGGTTTTGGATACTTGGTCAGGCGCGTAAGTCCCAAACCAAGCCTAAGTACCTCGGGCATCGGCTGCACCGCGAGGTATTAGGGTTTTGGATACTTGGTCGAGCGCGTAGGTCCCATACCAAGCCTAAGTACCCCGGGCATCGGCTGCACCGTGAGGTATTAGGGTTTTGGATACTTGGTCGGGCACGTAGGTCTCAGACCAAGCCTAAGTACCCCGGGTATCGGCTGCACCGCGAGGTATTAGGGTTTTGGATACTTGGTTGGACACGTAGGTCCCAGACCAAGTCTAAATACTCTGGGCATCGGCTGCACTGCGATGTATTAGGTTTTTGGATACTTGGTCGGGCGCGTAAGTCCCAGACCAAGCCTAAGTACCCCGGCATCGGCTGCACCGTGAGGTATTATGGTTTTGGATACTTGGTCGGGCGCGTAGGTCCCAGACCAAGCCTAAGTACCTCGGACATCGGTTACACCGTGAGGTATTAGGGTTTTGGATACTTGGTCGAGCGCGTAGGTCCCAGACCAAGCCTATGTACCCCGGGCCTCGGCTGCACCGCGAGGTATTAGGGTTTTGGATACTTGGTTGAGCTCGTAGGTCCCAGACCAAGCCTAACTACCCTTGGCATCGGCTGCACTATGAGGTATTAGGGTTTTGGATACTTGGTCGGGCGCATAGGTCCCAGGCCAAGCCTAAGTACCCTGGGCATCGACTGCACCGCAAGGTATTAGGGTTTTAACTCCTCGGTAGTGCGTTGTTATCTTGGGGGAAAGTATCTCTCTTTATTACTTGATTTTTCTACGAGGGCATAGAGATACACAGGCATGCACTCTAAATAAAACGCAAATCTTACCAAGACCAGAAGGGTTCGAGACCACAGCCGGGCCGGGACCTCCTACGTTTGTTTTTCTTCTTCTTCTCCGGCTAGTCTTCTAGGCCCCTCGGGTTCTTCCGAGACTCTGTTCTGACATCTCCGCTGTAGCACCGCCGAGACACCAACTGGTCTCTGATAAGTACCATTTTATTGATTATTTTAGATGTCAAAATCCATGTTTGACCCATGTTTTTCTTGCTTAATTGTGAATTTACCCTAGGTTTTAGAACTTCCTCTTATTTTGGACTTAATTGCAAATTTACACATATTTGGATTATTTGGCCACTAAATTTTTGATCTATTTTTGTAGGCATGAAAGGTTCATGGACCTAGGGCATACTGGGTCAAACTTGAGTCGGAAGTGGACCCGGATCGAGTTATCAAGCTTCGGATCAATCCGGGCCGTCCGATTCAAAAGCGGCTAAATCTGAGCCATCCGGGACCATCTGAAGCAATCCGAGCTAGGGTTAGGGTTGATCAAGCACTCTGATCAAGATCTGAAGGTTTCATCCCAATCAGAGCTCATTCGACCATTGGATCAAGCACGGAGGGCTCTAGATCGTCCATTCAAAGATTAGGTTGATCTGGACCATCCATTGCACATCTGGAGGATCCGAGCTACCACGAGGCAGATCCTGACCCCTGATCATCATCATCAAAGTTTGGCTTAAATCAGAGCAAGATCAGCCGTTGGATTCATTCTAATCAATATGGGTCGTCCATTCTTATGTATTTAATCAAACTTCTCCACAGCTTTCAGCTCGTCGCGTCTTCGCCGGAAGCTTTGTTTTCTTCATAGTTCTTCATTTTTGCTTCAATTTTTCTTCAATTCGAGGCGCGACCACCTCAATCTCGACCTTGGATCATCATCTGGATCATTGGAGATAGCTTCGGTGGAGAATTTAGCTCAATTTTCATCCGGACAGAGGTGTTTGAGGGTTTCGGCATGCTCTGTGGTCCGAGCACTTGAATCTCAGCCACCATCCATTTCCGATCATCTGAGCCACTTGTAGGGGTTCTCAGGTGAGCTCAGATGATCCTCGAATCATCATCGCACTCCATTTAACTGAGGTCGAAGGGATTCGGATTGGATTTTCCCAGCTGATGCAGTTTGAGCATATTCGACCAACTGAGCTGTTTTCCAATTGGTTTGCTGAGCTTAGGGGTTTGAGGCCAGCCCTTGCGTGACGAACAAGGAGGTTTTGAGCTCGGGAAGGGTTGAGAAGTAGTTTAGCTAGTTAATTTCAGTTCTTAAGCAGTAGTTTCAATTTCCGAATTCTGTCCTTACTAAATTTTTCTGTATGAGCACTTAGATTTCGGTTTTTCATTGTTTCTGCTTAAGTAGGATTATATCCTTCAAGTCAAGTAGTTTAGGAAGCTTGTTTAGTGGATAATTGCTTTTAATTTCAATTTATTTCTTGTTTTTAGCTTGCGTATCAATTTGTATCCCTGTTACAGCTTGTGTATCAGCCGGTTTTGAAATTTCAGTTCAGTTTTTGCGTTTTTCAGTTTAATTTCAATTCGATTCTTGTTTAGTTTATTCCCTGCAATCGAAGACAACATTTAGTTTGTTAAGACAATTGATCTGAGATGTTAAGCAATTTAGTTTTAATTTTGCGTTTTCAGTTCAGCTTATTTGCATCGAATTCTATTTCTGCAACTTGAATCCCATTTCTGCTAACTTCATCTCTGCATATTCTAGTTTTCATTTCTGAAGTGTATCAGTGAAGCTCTGCATTTGAATTCTAAAGCATTGGATTTCAGTTGTTTTGCTGGATTTTTCATCCACTATGTTGCAGCATTCGACTTCTAAAAGTAGGAACTCCATTTCTGCATCTCTGAAATTCATTTCTGCATAAAAGCTCTGCCTTCCTGCATTCCCTGTTTGCATTAAGTTTGTTCTTGAGTGATCAGTAGCTAGCTTCTGAATTCACTCAGTTCATTGCATATCACTTCACGTAGAATCTTACGCTCCCAGCTGAATTAATCAGTTAATCGCTGAAATGGCAGTTTAAAATTTCTACACTCAACATCAGTTTCGGCACACAGTTTTCTTTCTCCATGTGTATCAAGTTGGAGTCAACTCTGGTTTTGTGTTAAGTAGAGTTCATGCAGATGATTCAGTGGTGTTGAGCTTGAATTCTTGAAGTTAACAAATCTTTTAGTGTGCCATTGAGCCCGAGTTCAGTTAGTTTCACAGATTTTTGCATAAGAGTACTTTAGTTGCTGAAATTTTTGTATCAAATGAGTTTCGGTATTGACCTTGTTCCAATTTGTCCATAGAATGCTTACCATTTGGTTGTTTTGAATTGAAAACTCTGAAGCAAAGCTCTGCATTAGTGTCAATCAGTATTAGGATCGGTTTGATATCAGTTGATTTCTTGAATTTTGCAAGGCTGCATTAGTTGATTTAATTTCTTCATTGGTTGGGTTGTAAATTGCACTACCTAGTTTAAATTCGCTTGGTTTGGTTTCCTTCATTTTTATTGCGATTTCATTTCATGTTTGCAACCCCAAAAACCACATTTTATTTGAAACCCAAAAATAGCAACGACACATAAATACAAGCTCGAATCACACAACATCAACTAGTCCCGAGGAAAAATACGACCTGTGGCCCCTTTACTACGTTTTCATACTTTGATTGCAAAAAGGGTTTCCAGCATTTATTCATATTTAAATTTGGAGGACCCACACATTTCGTGACATCTATTCCGGGTCCATCAGTCTCCTCGGACTTCAACCACCCGGTCGCCTACCGGGAGCTTTATCTTCTGGTGGTAAACAGAGACCACCACCTGGAAAGTGTTGAGCGCAGGGCGCCCCAGGATGGCATTGTAGGAGGAGGGCGTGTCCACGATCAAGAAAGGAGTCCTCCAGGTTCTTTTGAGCCTGTCACTGCCCAATGAGAGGGACAAGGCAATTTGCCCTACCGGCTGTACTCAATTCCCTGTGAAACCAAATAGTAGAGTTGAGACCGGGAGCAGTTCCTCCTTGTCTATCTGCATCTGATCCCAAGCCGCCTTGTACAGAATGTTCACGGAACTCCCTGTGTCCACAGAAATGTGCTTAACCTCATAGTTAGCAATACGGGCTACGATCACTATGACATCTTCATGGGGAGCTTCTACTTCTTCAAGGTCAGATGACCCAAAAGATATTGTAGGGTTCGGCTCGTCCCAATGGAGTAGTTTTCCAATCGCTGGGTATAAGACTTCCTGGCCCGGTTGGAGTCTCCGCCCCCTCCCCCCCGTAGGCCCTCCGGAGATGACTCCCACATGACCCGAGGGCGGACCTCGCATGGGGGTCTTGCTCTTCTGGGGGTCTCTCTCTAAGGAGAGAAATATTTGGGGTGCAGGCCCCCGACTCCTACCACGCGATTGTGATCGAGACCGAGGTCGGGCCTCGTTTTCCCTGACATGCTGTCGCCGAGGAGAGAAACTTCGCGTTGGAGACCTTCTGCGGTACCCTAACTTATTCTACTTCCTTCGAGGTTTGGTGTCCGCCTCCTCGCCGAACTTCTTCTTTAAGGTGAGACACTCTTCAATGGAATGTGTTGAGCTGCCATGGTAAGCGCAGTACCTTGGTGATGGCTCTGGCTATTCGGTGTCTACCATCTCCACCATCCGACACCTACCAGCCCACTGGTCCTTCCCGGGGTGAAGTTCCTTTTCCCGAGCCGGGGTCGGGGGCTCTCTCTTGTCTGATCGGGAAACCGGCGGAGGGGGGCTTTAATTGGATCCTTGCGACGGGCGTACTGTACTTCTTCCGCATTAACATGCTAGACGAAGCGTCCCAGCAAATCATCGAAACTGGCGGGGGGCTTCCTTACCAAGGATCGGAAGAAGTCCCCTTCAGCGAGCCCTTGGGTACAAGCACTGACGATTATCTCTGATGTTGCACTAGGCATGTCCTGTGCCACCTGGTTGAACCTCTGGATGTACTCCTTGAGCGGTTCCTTAGGCTTCTGCTTGAGGGCAAACATATTAAGTGTTGTCTTATGGTAGCGACGGCTGCTCACGAAATGGTGGAGGAAGGTTGTCTTGAACTTCACGAAGGAGTTGATGGAACCTTGTGGCAGCCTCTGGAACCACTGCTGAGCTACTCCGGACAGGGTGTTCAAAAACACCCGGCACTTCACACCGTCAGTATACTGGTGCAGGAGTGCCGCATTCTTGAATTTACAGACGTGATCCTCTGGATCCGTCTTCCCATCATAATCAGGGATCCCTCGCCCGTGAAACTGCTTGGGCATGGGGTCTTCAACAATCTCGGATGAGAAAGGGGTAGAGGGGACCTTATACGAGGTCTTGGGTCCATCCCTCTTCCCCTGTTCTTCTTCGTGCCTTTGGGCACTGGAGGCCACCGAGTAGGTCTTCTCAACTTCTCCGGTAGATTCTCTCCGGAGGCCCGGGGTTGCTCTGTCCTGTCGCCCTGCAGGAGTAACGAATCTCCGTGAATGCGAGACAGAGACTCTGGAGATCTCCTCCATCGCCGAATCCCCTTGTCGTGGGACAGCCTGTTCGACTTGGTGTTGCTCCAGCGCTTCCTTGATGGCGTTAGCCACCAGACGGTCAAGTTCCTCTCTTGTGAGGGCAAGGGGTTGTTCCTCCAATCGTCATCGGTGCTCCATCAGGTGCTTTGCTAGTTTCCCACAGACGGCGCCAAATTTGTTCCGGAAAGAGTCAACGACGATGGTCAGTCACTGGAGTTCTGCTCATGTGGAGGTTACTGTGGCGGGAAGGAACTTGGGGTCCTGCAAGGTTAACATGAGCGTTAAGGGACACACCGACAGGGATCCGACGGAGTCCACTCCGACGCTCAAGTTAGTATCTGTCCGAAAAGTAGAGGTAGCAAGAAGTAAGAATGTATGTATGGTTGAGAGAGCGTAACCCTTTTATCGGAGGGGTTGGACTACTTTTTATACTGACGACAACAGACTAGATGTGCTCCCTCGATCGGTGTCATATCTCCGATACTTAAGTCACGCCCCCCTCTTTCAGCGATAACTAGATATCTGTTACAACGGTCTGCACCGTTATCACGCTTCCGTCCGTTGAGACATATAAGGGTCGTGCAGACCTTTTCTAATGGGGATGATTATCCGTACCGAGAGGGGGTCAGTTTTCGAGGTCGGTTATTGCGTGGACTCCACCTCCCGAGGTGAGCTCGGGGTCTTTGGGTGTGATATCTCCCAAGGTGCTCTCGGAGCTTAACCTCCCAGGGTGCTTCCGGGAGGGGTCTTCGAGCTTACCTTCCCGGGCGCATCTCCTGAGGGAAGCCTCGGGGCCCGAGAGGAAAAGTCGCTTTAATATGTCATGTCGTGTCCCACGGGTTCTTCATCCCCGTGCTGGACACGAACTATCCAACCCTATCAATCAACTTATCGGATCAAATTTTTCACGGAATAGATTTTATTGCAATTGGTGGAGAAGAAGAGACTTTGAGGGCGAAGTCGGGGATGGATTTATGGTGGCTAGCGGGAATAAAACCCTATAATTCATTGCAAAAATTCATCTTTCCATCTATCACTTGCCAATTTAGTTATCATGATCTATCTTTTTCTATTAACATCGAAGCGGATTGACGAAAGCTCGAGGGCAAGAGTCGTTGCCTTTCTTTGCCGAAGTTGTCGGTGCCTTAACCTTTTACAAGAAAGCCCGAACAAATGAATTGTCTACAGTTCTACTAAAAGACATAATCTGGCATACCACATGGGTTAGGCATCAAAATGCTAGAAGATGAGCAACCTTGGCTAAAATTGTAGATAGGGATTAGTATCCCGACGTGAATATGTGATACGGGAAAGTTATATAGCAGGGCCTACCGAATCAGCGTCCCGAGATTAGACCGACAATCGGACTCCCGAGGTCATCTCGAGAGAATGGAAGAAATCCCCTGAGATAAGACCGGGATCGGGTTCCCGAGACTATCTCGGGAAAACAAATGAAGACCCCGAGATCAACTCAGGAGATGAGACTCCGAGACTGACTCAAAAGAGTGGAGCCCAAAGATCAACATACGGATCAGAAAATTGGATTTCAAGTATTCATTCCTCCTTCCAAGACAGGAATGTCATCGAATAATTATTATTCACAACGCATGGTAATTAAGGCCTTAAGGATCCCAGTGGTCGTTACCAAAAGAGAAAATATCTATCAAGTGACCGATGATTAAAGAACGTGGAAGAGATCGTGAAGACACATGTGGTAAAGACCTCAGGTATATAAGATGTCTTAGCATACAGGTAAAAGAGGGTAAACTTTTCGAAATTATAGCAAACTTGATTCCTCATTATCCTCCGAGAAAGATAAGATTTCTGACTTGAGCATCGGAGAGGATTCCACCGGAAAATTTTCCGATGCATTCCTTTTAACGCTCGTGTTAATCTCGCAGGATGTGATCATCATTTACCCGTCACCATCGTCGTGGGCTGCGCTTTGGTGGCTCGTCATCCGTATCGTTCGCTTCCGAAATAATAATAATAATTATTATTATTATTATAAAAAAAGGGGGGCGCTTGGTAAGCGGGTTTAGAAGATGGGAATGGGAATGAAATTTATTTCATTCCCATTTATGTTGCTTGGTATACGGGAATCGTAATCAAAATCAGGATATGATACCCTTAATTTCATAATCCAACCCCAACGAGTTTATCACTAAACCCATAAACCCCTCAATTAAAAATCATTACCATTTTCATTGTCAAATATATACTAAGCGCCCCTACTATGACACTGGGTTGTCCATCAAAATCCATCTGCATCCCCGATTTACTCTAATAGTTTCATAGGACGCATCCCCGATTTACTCTAATAGTTTCATAGGACGAGATCATTCGCCTGTAGAATTAATCGGGTCATGATAATTAAAGATCTGAATTATTAAAAAAAAGCATTATAAATTAATTATTTAACTAAATTGGTTAATGAAGTAAGTTGGCAGATGCGAATGGCTTTAAAAAAATATTAAAATAAATACGTGGATATACGAAGAAGACAGATAGGATAAAATATTAAAAACATGAGATAAATCTCAATTAAGTTTTTTTATATAAATATATACTTAAATGATATAAATAGTTAAATGATAAATAGAAAAATTAAAAACACTTAGTTAAATAAGAATAGTTTAACTTGGGCAAGATTGAATAATATCGAACATGGGGTATGACCTGATGAAAATTATCTACTAAAGTAAATTAAGAAGCGTTCGTAATGAACAGTCTATAAGCCTAATATCATATAGTTGTGTGCCCCATTTAAAAGAAAATTTTTTATAAAATTTACCGTAACTAGGGAGCGAGTCACGAATTCTTGAAAGATAACTAATCACTTTTTCACTTCATAATAGTCCCGGGACAACTTAGGCCCGATTTAGTTCTACTTACATATATTGCCTGAATCAATTTTTTAAAAATAATAAGAACAATAAGAATATATTTTTAAAAAATCATAAAACTTAAAAACACCATAAAAATGATATTTATAATTTTTATACAAATTTGTGAGTACTTTTTAATTCATATAAAAATTCTAATTTCTTTAAATATTTATTTTATTTTTAATATTTTTAAGTATTGGAGCTAGATCTTATTGTTCAGCCTCGGCTCATGCTCGGATTGATTTAGTTTCGAGCTCAACAAAAGTCAGGACTATCCTTGTCTGACCCAACTCGCAGTTTAAGTTGAGTTTGATATCATACGTCGAACTAAATCTTACTAAGCTATACTAAACACGAGCAAGCTTGGGCCAAATCAAGCTAGGCCATAAGTGATCTGACTCGATTGATCGATTGACATCATTAGTTCCTGAGTTTTCAACTATTTAATTATAAGTTCTTTGTATAAGTAAAATAAAAGTTTTATTATCGTACTTATATTATAAAAACCATAATTTAACTTCTTACATTAAAATTTTAGTCAATAATCACTAATTAAATTTTCTTTTCTCACTAAAAAAATATTATTATCCTCTTATCAAAATAGAATCATTTTAATTAGGGAGTAATGATTGGTAGAGTGAATTTGGGAGAGTGAATGGGAGAGTGAATGACGTCCAATTATTATATACACGTCCGATCGATGATCGGACACCACCGGCGGCCTCTGATTGTCGTCCCGAATCAAACTATACCTTGGGAGGACGGTGAACTCGTCAGGATGGCCGACAACGGTGAACCCATCGAAATCGACGGTCAATAATGCGAGATCGCAATTGTGGCGTTCCCCGACGGGTTCACCGTGCCTCCCAGGGTATAATTTGGTTCGGGGCGGCGGCCGAAGGCCGCCGGTGGTGTCCGATCGTCGATCAGACGTGTATACAATAACTGCCACGTCATTCACTCTCCCATTCACTCTCCCAAATTCACTCTCCCTATCATCACTCTTAATTAGGGGTGTCAAAAATAAATTCAATCATAGTCATATCAAAAAATATCAGATTTGGTTGAGTGTTTTCGCACGGGTTCAAGTTGAGGATTTTCATATTATGTTAGGATCATGTTTGACTCAGATCGATTAGAATTTAAGATTAGCATATGGATATTTTGGGATAAAATAAAATTTTTATTTTGAAAAAATAAAATAGTCTTATGTATATCAATATCAAGGTTTGTATGATAATAATAAATTATTAAGATAAAAGTGAAAAACTATAAAAAAAAATAAGGGGAAAAACTTTTTTTTAATTGGGTTAGGTTGTTCCAATTGGTTGAGTTATATGTTTCGGTTCAGATTTAAAAGTTTCAAGTTGCGTTTGGATTCAGGTTGTGTTCAGGTTGTGTTCAGGTTGTTCCCTTGTGCATTGTCAACAAAGTTGGCCAAGCTGCTGCCAAATGGAGGTAGGCAAAGAAACCTCCATTTCTCTCCTTGTTTCCATATAAATTTAAACTCATCTATTGCTGATAATTTTCGAGTCTGTCTTTCTATCGTCTTCTCGTCCCTTGATGGCTTCCACTAAGGGCCTTTAGCTGCTGATCCTCTTCCTGGTGCTATTTGGCACGCAAGCTCTTGGTATATATTCTCTCCTTTTTTATCTTAAATTTTAGATAAATTTGAATTTATTTTGATCAGCTTAGAATAAGGGTAGGAAGTAGAGAGAATATGGGCAAGAATAGCCATGGCAAATTGGTCGGCAGCGATCGTCGACAATACTATCCGCCACCCTCGCCGCAAGGAAATCCATCTCGAAGTCCTAAACCTCATCCGCCGTCTTGCCCTCCTCCTTAATGTGGTATTAATTTGAGGGAGGCTTCGTGTTACCCGATTGATTGATATATATATATATATATATATATATATATATATATATATATATATATATATATATATATATATATATATATATATTCTCTCTCTTCTCATTGAGAATTTGATCATTGTATTTGAAATCAAGTGCATTTCGGAATATATATATTAAAGAGGAAAATCTTCTCTGGTAGATTTGGTGTACATTGCTCATGTTCACAATCCATACAAGGAAAAATATGTACAAATCTTGTTAAAGTGTTTATCCTCCCTTATTTATTAGTTATTATCTGGATTAATAATCCCCATGATTTACTTTTTCTGTGTTGACCTTGGGAGATATTGACAGGGACGTTGGGACGAACAAATCACTTTTTACTACCAATAATACATATACTGATGGCACAATATACTGATATAAAGTGTAATATTATATCATCAAAAGGCCCCAACTAATCTGATTTTCTATGTAACACCACCAGGAGTTTATGTCACGCCTTAATACCAGAGCAGCCAATGATGCAATATAATCGGACAACATCTTTGTTGTACGACGGATAATTTAGAACATACATACAACACCACGCAATATAATAATGACCTTAGACCTCAAAACAAGAGATATAGTATAGGAAAGTAAATGCATCTCAGCAATAAAATTATAATATTCACCTGAGCTACCCTTTGAGCAAGCGCGCAGCAAAACAATCCCCATAAAGTCCAACAGAGGACTCAAAAATACAAAATCACGAATCAAAATCACTCAATACAAGTCCACATTACAAATCAAATACAAAACAAGAAGTATATTGTAATAGAAATAGAAACTCGCAGAAACACCCAAAGCCAGAGTTGTAGGGACCTAGGACTGGCAACTGAGCTCCCTTAATGACCTATCAACCTGAAAATAGAAACATGATGACGGGTAGTGAGTCTAAGTAGACTCTGCGGGTATAGAGAAAGATATGCATGACATAAAAAAATAGCTAAATAAGCTATACAGAAACAACATGATACAGTCTCAAAGAAAATATTAGAATATACATAACTGAAAATGCCAAATGAATGTACATACCAGAAATCGACCTATCCTAAATCATAAAAGACTCATATCATACGAGCAGGTGTAGGGTCATCAAATCAAATACATAATATTTCTTGTATGTGCATGTCAAACATACGAGCAGGTGCAGGCTCATATCATACTACTCCTGAGTAACCGAGTAGACAGTGTTGGAACTCGGATAGCTAGAGAAGGGGGGTGAATATAGCCAATCACTTGAACTTTAGCACTTATCAAAATTCTGCACTTAAACCGTTTAGTAGTACAGCGGAAAGAATAGAAACGGAGTATGTAGAAAAACTAGAACCCTAAGCTAAGCACAAATGCAAGACGCTAACAAGAGGGTTTACAAGGTTCGGGGATAACTTGCCCCTACTCCTTAGCGTGCCCTTAAGGTGGGCGATCCCTTGATCGTCGGCAGATCAAGCCCCGAAAAATCTGGATAGAAAGCAACCTCCTTCTCGGTGGAGTAACCTCTCCACAGCGTTTCAATCAAGGATATAGTTTTAAGCACAATGAAACACAAGAAAGATCTTACTTAGCACTTAGCACAGACAAGAACACAGCAGGCTTCCTCCGAGCTCCACCCAGTGACGATCTCACGCAATAACCCTTTCTCTGTGTCTTCTCGCTGTTGGACTCAAAGCCTCTTGTTCCTTCCTCCAAGTGCTCAAGCAAGGGCTGGTTGCTTCAAGGATCACAGTAGCTTTCTCAAGAGTGGATGATCAACCAAAAGCACAAGCACGTAGCAAGAAGTCGCAGCACAAAGCCAAGGCAACCAAAAAACTTCTTCTTGCTCTACTCCATACCGCTCCTTTTGTTTCCCTCTTGAGCGCCATGTGACAACATCCCACTGCAGCCTCCAGCTGCTCCCTTGCAACCACCAATCACCACTGAGCTCTTCTGGACTCCCTGAGCTTCCCTCAGACCAGCCCCAGTCAGCAGCTTCAGCCAGCGCCAGTGTCCGTTGCAACCTGAGATGGAAAACAGACAAACTTGGTCCAAGGAAAGGCCTCCATTGGCACTCCTTGAGTGTTTGAATCCTTCCCTGTCACCTGCAGCTTAATCAGAGTGTTAGCACAGCATATCAAACAGAAAATCGTGTATCAGATGTTAAGCGCAGAGAATCGGATACATTCAGACGCGATCAGAGCGTCTGATAGTGCATTTTGAATTAAAGAGATCGGTCTCCGGACCGATCCAGGGCTCGTGGGTCGATCACCAGACCGATCCACCGCTTTGCTGGGACTCCCAACTCTCGCGGTGACACAAGCCTGATCGGTCACCAGACCGATCAGAGTGAATCCTGATCGGTCACCAGACCGATCAAGTAGCTCCCTGTCCAATCAGGCTGAAGCCTAATCGGTCCACGTCTGAGTGAACAGTAACTGCAAAAATCAAATCCTAAGTCGTGGATCGGTCACCAGACCGTTCAGGAGCTGATCAGCAGGAGAACTCAACTCACTGTTCGCTCCCTGATCGGTCACCAGACCGATCAGAAGCAATACAGTGAGGAAGTTGCCTGCTCCTTGATCGGTAACCGGACCGATCAGGAGCTAAGCAATAAGGCAACGGCCTGCTGCCTGATCGGTCACCAGACCGATCAGGAGCCACACAGTAGGTTCCCAACCTCACTGTGCGCTCCCTGATCGGTCACCAGACCGATCAGTCATCGCTGGATCGGTCACCAGACCGATCCACGAAGGAGCAGCGTGCCAACTGTAGGACCGATGCACGTGAGAGGGGGGGGTGAATCACGTGACTTTTAAAATCTTCGTTAGAAAATCAGAGTCGATAGAAAATTGTACGATGTTTTTTATAACGTGCGCAGCGGAAAAATTAAAACGATATGCGAAAGCGAAAAATAATAAAAAAAATTACACGAGGAGTTTTACTTCGTTCGGAGCCTTCGCCGACTCCTACTCGAAGGCCCAGGTTCCTTGAACCTTTCCTGTGGGCAATCCACTAAAAACCTCTACCGATAAACTACCGATAGAGTGATTCGAATACAAGATTGGGCGGAAGTGTAACAGCCCTACACTTCCCCCTTAAATAATTTAAGTGCAAAAAAAATTCGTTACCCAACACTTAGATTTATCTGAAGCAGCTTGGGTGTTGGGAGCGATCTTCCAGCAGGGGTCGGACAGCGTCGAGTCAAAGCACAAACTGCAGCAGAGGAGCGTGGAAGCAAGAGAGCGCCAAAGCTTGAACCAGAATCAAATTTTCTTGTCTGTTAGAGGGCTTGCTTGCTTCTATTTATAGTGCCTTGATGCATGATCTTCTCAACTCAAATTGTATCCATCAACAAGATAAAATAATAAAAAAAAGATAATGTTTCTATCCTTTGCTTCAATTAAGAAAATAATTTAAATAAAATATAAATACAGAATATTGAAAAGTTAACCGAGAGGTTTTATCCTCTTACAATTTTAATTAATAATATAAAAGGAGATTTTATCCTTCCAGCTAAGCTTTACGTGAGAATTTTAAGCATTAGTAGGAATAATTTTATTCTCTAAAAAGAAGGAAATACGAATAATTTAAATAATAATTTATCCTCCACCAAGGCTTTAGATAAGGAATAATTTTATAAAATTTAACTACAAAATTCTAATTAAATAAATTCTGTAAAAATAGAGTTAATGCATTTAGAATCTAATTAAATAAATTCTGTAAAATAGAGTTAATGCATTTAGAATCTAATTAAATAAATTCTGTAAAATAGAGTTAATGCATTTAGAATCTAATTAAATAAATTCTGTAAAATAGAGTTAATGCATTTAGAGTTAATTAGACCCCGTCCAAACCTGGATAAGGATCTAACCAGGACTCAACCGAGGTCACCAAAATGGGCCTAAGTTGGACCGCGCCTACAGTCCTAAAATAGGACCCGTCCTCACTGGTTCGCTCCTCCAGTGACTTACCTCACTTACCTCGTGCAGCTCTACTCAACTTCTTAACCCACCAGGTCTTCCTGCCAGGGCTGTACCACCCTGATCTTTTTGCCAAGTTTCAACCAACTTGGGCTTCAGCCAGTTGTCAGGCCCCGTGAACCCAACTGGACTTCTCGCCAGGACTCAACCACCCTGGACTTCCCGCCAGGACTCAACCACCTTGGACTTCAGCCTGGTGTCAGGTCCTAAGTCTTTCAACCCTGCACACTTAGTAAAGAGGTCAAAACCAAAAGCAAGTCTAACTTTAACCTATTTGTCATTCATCAAAACTCTGGTTTAACTATTAGTGCAAATTGCACCAACAATCTCCCCCTTTTTGATGCAATGACAACCTGGGTTAAAGTTAGAAAATACCAGATAAAGCAATGAGTCCAAGAATAATATGCAAATGACATGCTCTAAGATCAGAAATTTTTAATTTTCTAACTCAAC
>JAGFNQ010002684.1:43992-78061 GCA_024364735.1 Boesenbergia rotunda
CATCTCTAGGGTCAAACTTAGGCTAAGTCCACCAGTCTCGAAAGGCAAGTTTGAAATCAAAGTTAATTTTTTTAAAAAAAAATTAAGTGTGAAAATCAAAGTCAATTTTGAAAATCAAGTTTAAAAAATACACATTTTAGAGAGTACAAAAAATGCAAGTACAAAAAATTAACTCTAACTCAAGCTATGTGTCAAACAGAATTTGTGAGTTGAGTAAAAGTGATTAGGTCAATCCTAGTCTACAACACACATTCCTATTAACCTTCTTAAATTGCTAAATTCGGATTCAGGAAGTGGGTTTAGTGAATATGTCAGCTAGGTTAGATTTGGATTCAACATGATTAAGTTCTATTTCCCCTTTATTAACATGATCTCTAACAAAATGGTGCTTAATTTCTATATGTTTGGTCCTAGAGTGGTGAATGGGTTTTGGTTAGATTAATTAAACTTAGATTATCTATAAAAGTTTTGACTTTCTTAAAATCTAAGTTAAAATCTTTTAAGGTATGCATCATCCAGAGTAATTGGGCTACACATTCACCCATTGCTATGTATTCAGCTTCAGTGGTGGATAGGGGCAACACAATGTTATTTTCTACTGAACCAACTAACTAGTGAGGGTCCTAGAAGATGGCATCCACCACTGGTACTTTTTCTATCTAATTTACAGCCAGCATAATCTGAGTCAGAAAATCCAATAAGTTCAAACTGGGTTGTTCTAGGGTACCAAATTCCTAAACTTTCTGTCCCTTTGAGATATCTAAATATCCTTTTAACTAGGGTTAGATGTGATTCTTTAGCACATGTTTGATACCTAGCACACATACTAACTGCAAAGAGAATATCAGGTCGACTTGCAGTTAGGTAAAGTAAGCTACCTATAGCACTTCTATAATACTTAAGGTCAACAGGTTTGTCATTTGTGTCACTATCTATAGTTTGATTGGTAGCCATAGGTGTCTTAATTTCTTTAGCACTATCCATTCCAAATTTTCTAAGTAATTCTTTAGTGTATTTTTGTTGATAGACAAAAGTACCCTTTATTTGTAACCCTAAAAAGAAAGTTAATTGACCTACTAAACTCATTTCAAATTCATTTTCCATTACTGTTATAAAATCTTGTAAAAAATTTGAGTTAGTTGAGCCAAATACTATATCATCTACATATTCTTGAGCTATAAAAATATCAGTTTTTAGAGTTTTAACAAATAGTGTTGGGTCAATTTTGCCTTGGTTAAAGCCTTTAGATACTAAGTAGTTAGACAATCTTTCATACCAGGCCCTAGGGGCTTGCTTAAGTCCATATAAGGCTTTCTTAAGTTTAAAGACATAGTCAGGATATTCTAGGCTTTCAAAACCTGGGGGTTGGCCTACATAGATTTCTTCCTTAATCAGGCCATTTAGGAAGGCTGACCTAACATCCATTTATTTACCTACAGTTAAATAAAAGATTTAGAACTTAGGTTAAGTTTTTGAATTTTTTTTTTTTAAATTTAAGAAAATTTTAAACATCCTAAAGAATTTAAAACTTGAATTTGAATTTTAAATTTTATTAATTTTTGAATTTAAATTTTGAATTTGAATTTTATGAATTTTTTGAATTTGAATTTTGAATTTGAATTTTATGAATTTTTGAATTTGAATTTTATTAATTTTGAATTTTGAATTTAAATTTTATTAATTTTTGAATTTGAATTTTGAATTAATTTGAATTTTATTAATTTTGATTTTGTTAATTTGAATTTTGAATTTTGAATTTGTTAATCTGAATTTTGAATTTTGAATTCGTTAATTTGAATTTTGAACTTTGATTTTGTTAGTTTGAATTTTGAATTTTGAATTTGTTATTTGAATTTTGAAATTTGATTTTGGTAATTTGAATTTTGAAATTTGATTTTGTTAATTTGAATTTTGAAATTTGATTTTGTTAATTTGAATTTTGAAATTTGATTTTGTTAATTTAAATTTTGAAATTTGATTTTGTTAATTTGAATTTTGAATTTTGATTTTGTTAATTTGAATTTTGAATTTTGATTTTGTTAATTTGAATTTTGAATTTGATTTTAGTTGTCCTTATTCATCTCACTTGATCTAAGTTGTCAATCAAAGGGATCCTATGATTTGTGTGAGATAAGTTTGAGTTTGATTTATAAAAGTTAATCTGACCTTTTGTTAGATTCAGGTTTGACAAGAAGCAGTTTAAAAGTATACTTCCATAATTGGTTTCCAGGCCGTGGCGAGGCACAGAGGTCTTCTTTGGCCGAAGCCTTATTGGATCAACAACCACTTTCTAGGCAAAACCGCTTAAGGAAGTTGTACTTTTAACCTACCTATTGAAACTCCTTGGTCTAACTAGTCTAGGATGTGGCGAGGTAGCTTCGGCTAGTTCCACTGGGCTAAGAAGACCAAATAGAGGACGCCTTCCCCTACCTGACTCCTTAGATCAGCTTCCCTAACGTACTATCAGCTCGCCCTACCCTGGTACTGAGTAGGTCAAGTGTCAGACTAACTTTTGAAACTAGTCCTAGGTACCAAGACGGGTAAAGGGTGACTTTGAGGTGCCAACTAATTTGGAGCTTCCCCCTAAATTGTAGACTAGGTGTCTAGGGTCAATGTAGTGGATGTCCCTTTTTGGGACATAAAGTTGATTCTGACCTACTTGCTTTGTTAGGTAAGCTTTCGGAACCCATGCTTTTCGTTGATTTTTGCGGGGGTGGATAAAGGAGATAAAGGATCTTTGGGCTGATCCTGATTTATATCCTATCCCAGATTTATTGTACATGCCCTTTTGTGATCCAAGAATGAGGTCAAGGTTCTTGGATCGGGTTGTGAAAGTTGCTAGTAGATCCTTAAGTTTTAGGACTTCGCCCTTTAGAGTGGAGTTTTCAGTTTCAAGCTCAATTGTCTTTTGATTTTGAGTTTGTTCAGTAAATGTTCTGGTATTAATTAATTGCTCCTTAAGGTCTTGATTTTCCTTAAGGAACTGGTTATTCCTAGATTCAGATGCAAGTAATTTTTTATTTAAAATGGAAATAATCTTAAAAAAATTCATTAACTGAATCTAAATATACCTTAGTCGAGTCGTCCGAAAAGAGTCCGATCTCTTGACTCGACTCGTATTCTGAATCTTCGTCGTGCTCCGAGTCTGACCCGGGTCCAGTTGCCATTAGCGCGAGGTAGCTTGTCTTCTTTGGTGGTTCATAGTCAGAGTCATCCGAACTCTCGTCCCAGGTGGCTTGAAGAGCCTTCTTCTTCTTGTTTTTCTTTGATTGGTCCTCCGTTTTGTAGGGACATTCATGTTTGAAGTGTCCTTTTCTGTTGCAACCGAAGCAGGTTATTTTGCTTTTGTCTCCATAACTGGTTGGCTTCATTATCTTTTGGAAATCTCTTTTCGAGAATTTGCTTTTCTTTTTGGCGAGGACTTTTCTTACTAAGTTAACCATTTGTTCCTCGTCATCTGAGTCTGAGTCTGACTCTTTTTCTGATTCTTGAATTTTCTTCTTCGACTTGACTTCTTTTGAAGAACCTGCAAACAAAGCAATTCCTTTCTCGGCCTTGGCGTTAGTTTGTTCGTGCAGTTCTAATTCACAGAATAGTTCATCTAAATTTATTTTGGAAAGATTCCTAGAAATTTTATAAGCATCTATGATGGATGCCCATAAAGAGTTTCTAGGAAAGGCATTTAGTGCATACCTTATAATATCTCTATTTTCTTGTTTGTGCCCAATGAGGTGGAGTCCATTTAGTATGTCCTTGATCCGGGCGTGGAGTTGGCTTGCAGACTCACCTTCCTGCATTTTTATGTAAAATAATTTATTCAATAACAAATCTCTTTTTGTTACCTTCGCATCTGAGGTGCCTTCATGCAGTTCAATCAGTTTGTCCCAAAGTTCTTAGGCAGATTCAGTTGGGCTGATACGGTTCAATTCATCTTTGGTTAGTCCACATTGGAGTGTGTTCTGTGCTTTGAACTCAATCTGAGCCCTTTTCTTCATTTCTAGGTTCCATCTGTCATGCTTCAGTAGTGCATTGTTTCCCTCGTCCATTGGTGGTTCGTAGCCAGATTGCACCGCGAACCATTGATCCATATCAGTCTTTAGGTACACCTCCATTCTTCGTTTCCAGTAAGGGAAGTCTTCCCCATTGAAGAGCGGAGGACGGGCAGTACTATATCCTTCACCTTGAGCCATCTGAAATAGACAACAACAAAAACACTTGTTCCAAGACTAGGTCTTGGATTAGTAGTGTGGTAGGAAAAGGAGAAGAAAGGAACAAAAAACGACTCGAAATGGTGTTGCCCAAATTCGAGTAAAATCGATAGAAAATATCTAAATTTAGGCAACAATACCTAATTTAGATCGTGCAGCAAAAACACAAAAACAAACGAAAAAGAATTGGATTTCCCCCGGCTCTTATGGTGGTTGCACCGATACAGAGCGAACTTGGCTCTGATACCACTTGTAGGACCGATGCACGTGAGAGGGGGGGTGAATCACGTGACTTTTAAAATCTTCGTTATAAAATCAGAGTCGATAGAAAATTGTACGATGCTTTTTATAACGTGCGCAGCGGAAAAATTAAAACGAAATGCGAAAGCGAAAAATAAAAAAAAATTACACGAGAAGTTTTACTTCGTTCGGAGCCTTCGCCGACTCCTACTCGAAGGCCCAGGTTCCTTGAACCTTTCCTGTGGGCAATCCACTAAAAACCTCTATCGACAAACTACCGATAGAGTGATTCGAATACAAGATTGGGCGGAAGTGTAACAGCCCTACACTTCCCCCTTAAATAATTTAAGTGCAGAAAAAAAAATCGTTACCCAACACTTAGATTTATCTGAAGCAGCTTGGGTGTTGGGAGCGATCTTCCAGCAGCAGGCGAACAGCGTCGAGTCAAAGCACAAACCGCAGCAGAGGAGCGTGGAAGCAAGAGAGCGCCAAAGCTTGAACCAGAATCAAATTTTCTTATCTGTTAGAGGGCTTGCTTGCTTCTATTTATAGTGCCTCGATGCATGATCTTCTCAGCTCAAATTTTATCCATCAACAAGATAAAATAATTAAATAAAAGATAATGTTTCTATCCTTTGCTTCAATTAAGAAAATAATTTAAATAAAATATAAATACAGAATATTGAAAAGTTAACCGAGAGGTTTTATCCTCTTACAATTTTATTAATAATTTAAAAGGAGATTTTATCCTTCCAGCTAAGCTTTACGTGAGAATTTTAAGCATTAGTAGGGATAATTTTATTCTCTAAAAAGAAGGAAATACGAATAATTTAAATGATAATTTATCCTCCACCAAGGCTTTAGATAAGGAATAATTTTATAAAATTCAACTACAAAATCTAATTAAATAAATTCTGTAAAATAGAGTTAATGCATTTAGAATCTAATTAAATAAATTATGTAAAATAGAGTTAATGCATTTAGAGTTAATTAGACCCCGTCCAAACCTGGATAAGGATCTAACCAGGACTCAACCGAGGTCACCAAAATGGGCCTAAGTTGGACCGCGCCTACAGTCCTAAAATAGGACCCGTCCTCACTGGTTCGCTCCTCCAGTGACTTACCTCACTTACCTCGTGCAGCTCTACTCAACTTCTTAACCCACCAGGTCTTCCTGCCAGGACTCAACCACCCTGGTCTTTTTGCCAAGTTTCAACCAACTTGGGCTTCAGCCAGTTGTCAGGCCCCGTGAACCCAACTGGACTTCTCGCCAGGACTCAACCACCCTGGACTTCCCGCCAGGACTCAACCACCCTAGACTTCAGCCTGGTGTCAGGTCCTAAGTCTTTCAACCCTGCACACTTAGTAAAGAGGTCAAAACCAAAAGCAAGTCTAACTTTAACCTATTTGTCATTCATCAAAACTCAGGTTTAACTATTAGTGCAAATTGCACCAACATATATGACCTTGTTCTTCCATCCTCGATATCTAGATTGACCAATGAGGCATAGACCATGTCATCCTCGATCAATCTTTGAGTTTCTTGATCCCCGAGTAGACTCACTCAAACAAATGAGCTCAATATCTCATATTGACTCATTTGAGCATGGTCATGCGTTTTATTAGTCCTACTCGATCAAGGGGCCCACAGATATCACTCTCGTCATATGGGAGGGATAGATCTCATCTACATCACGCACATCCCTCCGCATAATTTATTGCATACCCAGTGATCGCCATTATTGTCCACCCTGTTACGGGTGACGTTTGACAATACCAAAGTACATAACTCCTTATGTAGGGAACCGTAGTGACTTCAAGTCTAAGGACTATTCATATTAATAGTCACATGAGTAAGTTTATGATACTCATATGACAATCTATGAAACTTTTTCATTGTGGGTCAATTCAGTACACATTCTCTAATGTATACCCATATATCAACTTGATATCATATATCCATGACTTGTGAGCTCAAGTCATCAATTGACCTACATGCTAGTCTTCATACATTAATATTATCCTTGAATATTAATGCTTGACTAGGAAAGGTTTAGTATTGTATTCTCTACATCATCTCACTATCGATTCAACCAATCGATATAATATAGATAAGAATCTACTACCCAAGGACACTATTATACTTAGTTATTTGGCACAAATATAGAGTATAATAACCAAACATGCCTTTATTAATGATAGAATATGATACAAAAAGTCCCTAATCAATCATCACATAATTGGCTCTAGAGCTCCTACTAACAATCTCCCACTAGCATTTGTGCTAATTTCTGTAATATCTAATACCCAGTGATCTAGTGTGACCATCATGCTTCTTCTGTGCCAAAGCCTTGGTCAAAGGATCCGCGATGTTACAATCAGTGGATACTCTGCATATCCTCACATCTCCTCTATTGATGATCTCTCGACTGAGATGGAAGCGGCGTAGTATGTGTTTGGTTCACTGATGAAAGCGAGATTCCTTAGCTTATGCAATAGCCCCATTGTTGTCACAATAGAGGTCTATTGGGTCTGCTATACTAGGAACTACACCATGCTCTATAATGAACTTCCGGATCCAAATAGCCTCTTTTCCTGCATCAGACACAGCAATATACTCGACCTCTGTTGTAGAATCTGCAATTGTGTCCTACTTCAAACTCTTCCAGCTTATAGCGCCATCATTCAAGTAAAATACATACCCTGACTATGATCTAAAATCATCCCTGTCGGTTTGGAAGCTTGCGTCACTGTAACCCTTTACAGCTAGCTCCTCATTACCTCTAAATATCAAGAAATATTTTTTCGTCCTTCATAAGTACTTAAGAATATTCTTGACAGCTGTCCAGTGACTTTCACCTAGATCTGACTGGTATCTGCTCGTCATGCTCAAAGCATACGAGACATCTGTGTTGGTGCAAGTTGCATCAGTAATGTCCTCCTCTAAGTGTTTTAATGTTTGACAATATATTTAAGTCAGTGTACATTGAACAAGGGAAGGGGAGTTAAGAAAGGAGTAACAAAATAAACCAAAGTCCTAGTAAACCTAGGCAATAAGTCCTGGTTCGGAGAATTGGGCACTAAGTCCTGATCATGGATTGGGCACTAAGTCCTGGCAAAGGGTTGGGCACCGAAGACCTGACCGGAAGTTGGGCACGAAGTCCTGGTCGAGGACTGGGCAAGAAGTCCTGGCCGAGGGTTGGGCACAGAAGACATGGTTCGAGGAATTGGGCACGAAGACCTGGCCGAGGGTTGGGCACCGAAGTCTTGGACTTAGGGTTTGGTCACGAAGTCTTGGTCCGAGGGATTGAGCAACTTAGCTGAGCGATGACTAAGGACAGAAGTAGAGACGGGTCGGGGTTCGAACGTCTCGAGATCCGAGAGTATCGGAGGCTAAGCAAAAGTCCACCCGAAGGACTGGGTGGCAATCGTCTCCTGAAAGGAGTAGGTGAAAGGCGCGTTCTCGGGGGTGGGAACTTGCGTCGGTTCAACCTAGGGTTTCGTGGAAATCCGAAGTCAGAATCAAGTCCTTAAGGTTAAGAATATGTGTATATTTGTCTTGCATTTATATATCTTGCAGGTACCAAGAATGGAAGACAAAGCAGGCAAACTGGGCTGGAACCTAAGCAGCTAAGCGCCCCCATTGATGGGGGCGCCCAACAGCATCCAAGCACCCCCATCAATAGGGGCGCCCAAGCCAAAGAACAAAAGACAACTTCGGTGAAGAATGCAAAACAGGCTTCCATTCAGGCGCCCGGGATGATACAGGCGCCCAAGTTGAAAGTTGTATTTGCTGCTGCGAGTTCGAAGCAGAGATAAGCTTTCAGTCAGGCGCCTGGGAGGTCCAGGGTGCCCTAGTCAAAGGTTTTATCAGTTGTGACGAGTTCAGCGCGAAGATAAGGTTTGACCAAGCCAATAGGGGCGCCCCCATCATCACAGGCGCCCCGAATGAAGCCTATAAAAGGGGCTTCGACCCCTCAGCTTCAAACACAACTTCTAAACACGATTCTAAGCTTTCCAAGTGACGACAACGCGCTAAAGATGAGGCTCTACGACTGGGAGGCTCCAGGAGGAAGTGTGCGGCACTTCGGAGGTCCAGATCGGCCGAGTTTCAAATTTTGTTTGTTCGGTTTGCTTTTTTTATTCCGCACTCAATTTTCAATATTTGTGATTGTAATTATTGCACTGTAAGACGGGTTTCTCCGCCTCCGGAAAGTCCGGAAAGGAGACCAATAGTGGACGGGTGTTCCCGTGCATAGGCCTTGGATGTACTAACCCTGGGGGGTCAGGAACCAAGTAAAAAATCCCGCGTGCAATCTTTGTTGTTGTTTGTCGTTTTTTTATTTTACTATTTATATTCCGCTGCTACTAACACTCTGCTCAAGTACGAATCGACAAGTTTTTCTACGAAGTTTCCGCGAGAAGTTTACGGTCGATATTCACCCCCCTTCTATCGACGGCATCGATCCTACAAGTGGTATCAGAGCCAGACTGCTCTTCACCGGACTAACCGCCGATGGAGCAACGACGCCAGGAGTTGAGGGGGAGCCCAGGGGTGAATCAGATACAATTTTTTTTAACATGTCTATTTTTAAATTTCATATTATATGCTTCACGTGCAGGGAGAGAGGACACTACAAAAATCAGTGTCCTACTTGTAAGACTCGTTCTTCACCAGTCCCAAAAGACGTACCAGGACCATAAGGCCGAAGGAACAAAGATCACATCAGGTGTTTCAAGTGCGAAAAATATGGACACTACAAAAATAAATGTCCGACAAAGGTATGCAGAATTTACGTTCCGAAATTTTTTAAAATTCCTGCACTATCCCATGTAGATAATTTAGATAATTTTTCTGATAAATTAGAATATTTGCATAGTCAAATAAATATCCTGCATAACCAGTTACAAAATGTAAATAATGCTAAATTATCAAAAATTAATTCTTTAATCCGTAATATCAATTCAAAAATTACTGAGTTTAATTCTGAAATTAGATCTGATAAAATTACTGAGTTTAATTCTAAAATTAGATCTGATAAAATTACTGAGTTTAATTCTGAAATTAGATCTGATAATTTTACTAAAATTAATTCTAAAAATGTTACTGATAATTCTGAACTCAAATTTGAAAATGTTAATGATAACTCTGAATTTAAATCTGAAATTACTTAGGATAATCTTAAAATTCTTAATGATAAGTCTGAATTTAATTCTGAAAATTCTGAGATTAATACGAAAAATAATTCTGAGAATAATGAGGATAATTCTGAGGATAGTACAGATAATGTCTCTTTAGATTATAATTTAATTATTCCCTTGGATAATCCTGAAATATTAACTAGTGACCCAAATTACTCCACCTATGTTGAGGATATTAAATGATGTAATTTTGAGGATGAGGAGGAGATAGAATTTTCTGAGATAAATGTCATAGTCAATAAAAATCACAAAGATTCAAATAAATCAGAATTATTAGAAAAACTTGAAAAAATAAATAAAGATGAAATAGTAAAGGAATCAGAAATTTTTGAAATAATAAAAATAATGAAGCTAACCCCACACTTATTATCTAACCCAGAAATGTTGAAATTTAAATCTAATTAAATTTTTTTTCAATCCTCAACAATCCTGAATTTAATTAATTCAATTAAACCTTAATTAATTCAAATTCAAATTAATTCTTAATTAACTCAATTAAACCTTAATTAATTCAAATTCAAATTAATTCTTAATTATTCAAATTAATCCTTAATTAATTCAAATTCAAATTAATTCTTAATTAACTCAATTAATCCTTAATTAATTCAAATTCAAATTAATTCTTAATTATTCAAATTAATCCTTAATTAATTCAATTTCAAATTAATTCTTAATTAACTCAATTAAACCTTAATTAATTCAAATTAATTCTTAATTATTCAAATTAATCCTTATTTAATCAAAATTCAAATTAATTCTTAATTAGTCAAATTAAACCTTAATTCAAACTCAAATTAATTTTTAATTAATTCAATTAACCCTTAATTCAACTTCAATTAATCCTTAATTAATTCAATTCCAATTAAGTCTTAAGTAACTTAAACTCAAACTAAAATAAAATCTTACCCAAATCACAGCAATTAATTTAATAAAATTAAATATGTCAAAGTGGGTTGACATATTCACGGGTTCACACGACATGTATCAAATTGGGAATTTGATACATCTTTAGAAAATTAATTAAATATTTTGAATTGTTTGACTCATGCATAACTGTCATGTCATGCATATGCAATTTTCTTAAAATATATGGCATGTCATTCACGTTTAATTTTATGCATAAATTAGAACGGTTATAGGAAAAGGAATAGTTGAAACTTGAACAACCTAGTATTAGGTGGAGGTGAGATGATAGTACGTTAGGGAAGCCTTTTTGGTGGAACTAGCCGAAGCTACCGATCCGAAACCTAAACTAGTTAGACCAAAATCTTTTAAGAAGTAACTTGAAGATGAATTTTCTATAAAAGGCTTTATCAAGGAAAGGGTTGATGATCCAATAAGACTACTGCTTAAGAAGACCTTGTGCCTCGCCAAGACTTGGAAGTCAATTACTGAAAATCAAATTCACTTTACTATTGTTAGATTTGAATCTAACACAAGTTTCAATTAAATCCTAGATTTAATAATGAATTAAGAAAAATGATTCAAGCATCTCACAATGCACCCATAAGGCAACCATGCTTGCTGTATTGAGACATCTAAAATGGGTGAAATGTTAAGGACTAATAAATTGAAGAATATTTTCCAAAACTGTTTTCAAAATTCTTAGAATATTTTTCTAAAAATATATTTTCAAAATAGAGCTTTAACATAATAATATTTTTATGAATTTCATGTCTGCCTGATTGCCAATATATTATATGTCTTCAAAAATTATATCATTTTGAAAAATTATTTGACTCACACAATTAGACACAAGCCTCCTAGGACAACACTAAAGTTCCTTAAGGCACTTAGATAGAGTCAAACGATGTCGGGTACAGGGGGAGTGGTTTATTCTTTTAATTTTCTATCAAAAATTGTGCTTGAAAAATCACTGTCTTTTAAAATGATTTTCGAAAACTGTGCTTTAAATTACTATCACTTGTGTTTCCGAAAAAGGCTTATGTTTTAAAAAAAATTATATTTTCAAAAATTACTTATGTCTCTTTTGATTTTGATAAACCCTAAAGACATAGAGGGAGGTCCACTTAATGATCTACAAGGACTATGATGATGTGTCAGATTTATGGGGAGTCTAAATCAAAAAGAAAGTATTTTCTAACAAGTATTATCTTTGACAATTATGTTTTGGGAATTATTAGATAATTCTTTTGGTCCAAACCAAACCCTAAGGACTCAGAGGAAGAGTACTTGTGGTCAACAAGCTTCCTAGGACTGGGTCAAGTTTAGGGGGAGGTCAAATTAAAAGAATTATTGAATATTTAAAGGAGATATGTTTTCATACACGGTAGTTTCAAATCCTTCTGAAAACATAAGTAATTTCCTTTCAAATACTATCATTTTTCTTCAAAAATGTTTTTTTTTGTAGAATCAAGTTGAAATAATATTTTTCTTGAATTTGAAAATTTTCCAAGACACTTAGGAAAATGTCCTTGTAGTTAACAAAGTTTCCTAGGATTGTGTCAGACTGGAAAGGAAACTAAATCAAGTAAAATATTATGTTTTCAAAACAATATTTTTCTAAGTACTTGCATGGTTTTCAAAAACTCAATACAGCTCAAAAGTACTTGCATTTTTTGAAAATGATCAAAATATTTTTCAAAGGTATAGATATTTCTTCAAATACTAGCATGTTTCAAAGAACATTTTTTTGTAAAAATGTGATTTTCGCAACATTTCTTTTAAGTATTTGCTTGCAATCTCTTGAAAAATCTTTTCTAAAATTTTTCTAAGGAAAATTTTTTTTAGATCAAACATTTTCCTACAAATACAAAATATTTTTCAGAATTGCACAATATTTTTCAAAAAAATAGATTTTTTTCTGAAAATTTAAGTACCTAATTTTACTATGCTTTCAAAATTTATACTAAGTATTTTCACAAAGAACCAAATGTTTCCATTGTTGGTGCAAGTAGTTTTGGTTTTTTTTTATGTATGACAAAGGGGGAGAGATGCGCATTAAGTTAGAAATAAATTTTTTTCTCTTACCAAAGGATAAAAAAAAATGGTTTTCAAAAATGGGGGAGAGTGACAGTTAGAATTTTTTTTCTATTTTTCCCCAGAGGATCAAAAATGGATTTTCAAACCTTAGATCAGCTTTTTCATTTGATCCCAAGAGTTAAAATTTAGCCCTTTCAACCAATCTAACTTAAGATATTGTCAAACATCAAAAAGGGGAAGATTATTAGTGCAAGTTGCATCAGTAATGTCCTCCTCTAAGTGTTTTAATGTTTGACAATATACTTAAGTCAGTGATACATTGAACAAGAGAAGGGGAGTTAAGAGAGGAGTAACAAAATAAACCAAAGTCCTAGTAAACCTAGGCAATAAGTCATGGTTGGAAGAATTGGGCACTAAGTCCTGATCATGGATTGGGCACTAAGTCCTGGCAAAGGGTTGGGCATCGAAGACCTGACCGGAAGTTGGGCATGAAGTCCTAGTCGAGGACTGGGCAAGAAGTCCTGGCCGAGGGTTGGGCACAGAAGACCTGGTTCGAGGAATTGGGCATGAAGACCTGGCCGAGGGTTAGGCACCAAAGTCCTGGACTTAGGGTTTGGGCACGAAGTCTTGCTCCGAGGGATTGAGCAACTTAGCTGAGCGATGACTAAGGACAAAAGTAGAGACGGGTCGGGGTTCGGACGTCCCAAGATCCGAGAGTATCGGAGGCTAAGCAAAAGTCCACCCGAATGACTGGGTGGCAACCGTCTCCTGAAAGGAGTAGGTGAAAGGCACGTTCTTGGGGGTGGGAACTTGCATCGGTTTGACCTAGGGTTTCGTGGAAATCCGAAGTCAGAACCAAGTCCTTAAGGTTAAGAATATGTGTATATTTGTCTTGCATTTATGTATCTTGCAGGTACCAAGAATGGAAGACAAAGCAGGCAAACTGGACTAGAACCTAAGCAACTAGGCGCCCCCATTGATGGGGGCGCCCAACAGCATCCAGGCGCCCCCATCAATAGGGGCGCCCAAGCCAAAGAACAAAAGACAGCTTCGGTGAAGAAAGCAGAACAGGCTTCCATTCAGGCGTCCGGGATGATACAGGCGCCCAAGTTGAAAGCTGTATTTGCTACTGCGAGTTTGAAGCAGAGATAAGCTTTTAGTCAGGCGCTTGGGAGGTCCAGGGCGCCCTGGTCAAAGGTTTTATCAGCTGCGATGAGTTCGGCGCGGAGATAAGGTTTAACCAAGCCAATAGGGGCGCCCCCATCATCACAGGCGCCTGAATGAAGCCTATAAAAGGGGCTTCAACCCCTCAGCTTCAAACACAACTTCTAAACATGATTCTAAGCTTTCCAAGTGACGACAACATGCTAAAGACGAGGCTCTATGACCGGGAGGCTCCAGGAGGAAGTGCGCGGCACTTCGGAAGTCCAGATCGACCGAGTTTCAAATCTTGTTTGTTCGGTTTGCTTTTTTTATTCTGCACTCAATTTTCAATATTTGTGATTGTAATTTTTGCACTGTAAGACCGGTTTCTCCGCCTCCGGAAAGTCCAAAAAGGAGACCAATAGTGGACGGGCATTCCTGTGCATAGGCCTTGGATGTACTGACCCTGGGGGTCAGGAACCAAGTAAAAAATCCCGCGTGCAATCTTTGTTGTTGTTTGTCGTCTTTTTATTTTACTATTTATATTCCGCTGCTACTAACACTCTGCTCAAGTATGAATCAACAAGTTTTTCTACGAAGTTCCCGCGAGAAGTTTACGGTCGATATTCACCCCCCCCCCCTCTATCGACGGCACTGATCCTACAATCTGGATGAGTACAAAGCATGTTGTACATGATAGACCCTATAGCGGATGCAGAAGAGATCTGATCCATACGGTCTCTCTCCTCCTTAGAAGAGGGGCATTGAGTCTTCGAAAGACTTACACCATGTGACATCGACAGAAATCCCTTTTTAGAATTCTACATGGCAAAACGATTAAGCACCTTATCAATATATGTACTCTGACTTAAGTCAAACAATATTTTAGATCTATTTCTATAGATCTTGATGCCTAGGATATAGGTTGTTTCACCTAAGTCTTTCATTGAGAAACAATTCCCTAGCCACGTCTTCACAGACTGTAGTGAAGGGATATCATTTCCAATGAGGAGTATGTCATCCACATACAAGATCAAGAAGATAACTATGCTCCCACTAACCTTCTTGTAGACACAGGGTTCATCTTCATTCTTGATGAAACCAAATGTTTTGATTGCATCATCGAATCGAAGATTTCAGCTTCGAGAAGCTTGCTTTAGCCGATAAATGGACCTTTGCAACTTACATACCTTTCCAGCATGCTCTAGATCTACAAAACCCTCAGGTTGTGTCATGTACACATCCTCGAGTAGATTCCCATTTTGGAATGTGATTTTGATATCCATCTGCTAGATCTCATAATCATGGTAAGCTGCAATAGCAAGCATGATCCGAATAGATTTAAGCATTGCAACTGGTGAAAAGGTTTCATCATAGTCAATACAATGAATCTGCTTGAAACATTTGGCTATCAATCGCCCTTTATATGTATGCATAAGACCATCCATGTCAATCTTTCTTTTAAATACACACTTACACCCAATGGGTTTAATTCTCTCAAGTGGATTAACCAAAGTCCATACTTGGTTAGTGTACATGGATTTCATTTCGGACTTCATGGCCTCTAGCCATTTCTTAGAATCTGGGCTCATCATAGCTTCTTGATAGGATGTAGGCTCGTTCAACTCAACAAGCATAACGTCATCATGGTCAGACAAGAGAAATGAGTATCTCTCAGGCTGACGACGTATCTTATCAGATCTGCGAAGAGGTTGGTCTACTTGAACAGGTTGTTGCTCCACAACGTCTTGTGCAACAATCTCATGATCCACAACACTTTGTGGTGCCTGTTCAATGTCCATCAAGGCCTCAGTACTATCTGCATCTTGAACTTCTTCAAGATGGATTTTACTCCCACTATTTCTTCTAGAAATAAACTCTCTTTCGAGAAAAATGTCATTTCTAGCGACAAACACTTTGCCTAGTGTGGGATTGTAGAAGAAATATCCCTTCATTTCCTTGGAATATCCTACAAAATAGCACTTATCAGATTTGGGTCCAAGTTTATCTGAGACTTGACGTCAAACGTATGCCTTACAACTCAAAATCCTCATAAAAGACATCATGGGACTCTTCCGAGTCCATATCGTATATGGTGTCTTTATGACGGCCTTTGATGGAGCTCGGTTAAGTGTGAAAAGAGTCATCTCTAGAGCGAATCCCCAGAAGGAAGTAGGAAGATCTGTCAGACGCATCATCGATCGTACCATATCTAATAGAGTACGATTTCTCCGCTCGGACACACCATTCCATTGTGGTGTTCCAAGTGGAGTGAGTTGGGATATGATCCCACACTCTGCTAGATGGTCACGAAACTCTTGGCTAAGGTATTCACCACCTCGATCTGATCGAAGCATCTTAATACTCTTGCCAAGTTGGTTTTGTACTTCACTCTTGAATTCTTTGAACTTTTCAAAGGATTTTGACTTGTGTTTCATTAGATACAAATAGTCGTATCTACTGACATCATCAGTAAAAGTGATGAAGTACTGATAGTCTCCTCTAGCTGCGACATTAAATGGGTCACATACATCAGTATGTATGAGTCCTAACAAGCTTGTCGGTCTTTCACCGTGTCCACTAAATGGTGTCTTGGTCATCTTGCCTAGAAAACAAGATTCATATGTCTCATATGATTCAAAATCAAATGAGTCCAGTAATCCATCCCTATGGAGCTGGGATATGCGACTCTTATTTATATGACCTAAGCGACAATGTCAGAGATACGTTTAGTTCAAATCATTTGGTTTGAACCGTTTGGTATTTATGTTATAAATTGGGTTCTCTAAGTCTAGAACATAGAGTCCATTCATAAGTGGTGCACTACAATAGAACATGTCATTTAATATTATAGAACAGCATTTGTCCTTTATGATAAATAAAAAGCCTTTCTTGTCCAAACAAAATACAGAAATTATGTTCTTAGTTAGTGTTGGTACATAAAAGCTCTCCTCTAGTTCTAAGATAAGCCCAGTAGGCAAAATAAGGAATATGTTCCTACAGCTATAACAGCAACTCTTGCGTCATTGCCTACTCGTACGACCACTTCGCCTTTTGTCAATGATTTAGCTCTTCGAAGGTCCCGCACATTAGTACAAATGTGAAATGCACAACCGGTATCTAATACCCAAGAAGAGGAAATAGATATATTGACTTCTATAATAAAAATACCTGAGGCAGAAGTCTCACTTCTTTTCTTCCTTACTTCCTCTAGGTAGAGTTTGCAATTCCGCTTCCAATGTCTGATCTCACCACAGTGGAAGCAGGTCCCTTCCTTATGCACTCCGCCTTAGGCCTTCAGTGCAGTAGAGTTGGCCTTGCCTTTGGCTTGGGTCTTACCCTTGCCCTTAGGCTTCCATTTATCTTTGCCCTTCTATACCATCAGTACATTACTGGTCTTGGTTTTCTTGAGATTAGGTTCAGTAGTTCTCAACATGCTGAGCATCTCAGGCAATGGCTTATCAATTTCATTCATGTTATAGTTCATGACAAATTGATTGTACCCTTCCGGCAACGATTGCAAGATAAGGTCCGTGGCCAATTCTTGACCCAGTGAAAATCCTAGTCTTTAAAGGTTCTCGACATACCCAATCATCTTGAGTACGTGAATTCCTATAGGAGTTTCTTCTTGCATCTTGCATCTTGCATGCAAATAGGGCTTTAGACACCTTAAACCACTCGTGTCTAGCTTACCCTTAATCTACGAGGAGGGGCCAGGTGGAAAGAATGGACCAGGCTGTCATGACCGGAACATGGACATCATCTTGTTGTATCAAGACTCATTTGCCTCGCGATTGGCTCGAAGATTGTCCATGTACTCGGTGTGATAGCCCTGGTTCACATTGTGCTCTACCTGTAGGGCATCTACAAACTCGGCGTGATGGGCCTCCATCTCCTCTCAGAGGCTATGGATCTCCGTCTGCAGTAGTGTCAGGCGCTGGTCGGTGGTCGATGGAGGAGGCTCATACAAGTGCTCATTGATCTCGGCTGCGAGATCGGCTACATCAACCTCCACCTCCTCGTCCGAGTCGATTTGGCCTTGAGCCCTCTGTCGTCTCCACGAAAGAACCCAGCGGCCGAGATATCTATGCTCGCCATCGAGAAATTTCTAGCCCCAATTTCATCGAATTCAGTCATTAGGGTGACCTCCCCGGCGGTAATGTCGCGACCATAGTGGTGAAGAAGGGAAGTGATAATATGGCAGTAGGGGGTGCGAACTCGGGAGTGAGTGGAAATGCTAGATGCGTAGATGATCGTCTGGAAAATATGGAGGCCAATATCTATATCCAGATGATGGATCATCGCGTAAAGAAGGAAGGTGTGGAAGGGTCGCATAGTCGCGACATCCCGAGTAGTCAAAGGGAGAATGCAACGGACCAACACTCTATAGAGAGCGTAGTCCTGTACGCGGAGGTCGACGGACTGAAACCGCTGCACCAGTGGGTTTCATGCATCTCTATAGAAGTAGGAGTAGAGAGTGTCCAGGTTGATGTGTGAATAGGGAGGAGCGAAGGGAGGGTCCCTAGGAGGATAACAACAGAATGTGGACTGGGAAGGTTGTAGTCCAAGGAACCGAGTAAACAAGGCTGGTGAGATAGTAACTGGCATCCCCTGTACAGTGGTCGAGTAGCAAAGGTCATCTACTTTGACCAGATTGTTATAGAATTCTGCACACAAGGTTGTATTAATTGGATGGGTACAGAAAACAAGCTGGTCGAGTTGATAAAAATTGATAGCGTCTATTGCTGTCGGGCAAGATTGAGTGAAGAATTGTCGATTTAAGAAACTAGTTTTGATAGGTTTATATGTGGTCTGGGCAAATTTATTAAATAATTCTAAGGTAGGGAACCTAGGATCCGGGCTAAGCTCGGCCCTGGGGTTTGCTTGAGTGACACGACGTTTTCTAAACGGATAAGAAAAAGTATGCATTTAATAAGCGAAATAATCAAAAAATTAATTACAAATGCATAATTAAAATGGTACCGGGGAGACATTGTCGAAGTAGGGCGTTCGAGGGCAAAGGATGAGTGTTTCGGGTGCCTTAGAGGGAGAACTGAGAAGGAGTGAAAGAGAAGTTGTTGGTTTGGTGTGGCAAATGACCTTGGTTTCATGGCCTTAAATAGCCTTATACGGGCGCCCGTGAAAGGTCTAGGGCGCCCGAGTTTAGTGAAGCGCCCGAGAGCCTCTCGGGCATCTAGGTCAGGGTGTCAGCCCTTTTGGCAGCTTTGGCTGCCTTGAACCACGATAAAGTATAGGGCGCCCGTAAGGTCTCGGGCACCCGGGTTGACCGGGGTTTGACCGTTGGTCGTTGACCAGGGTTGACTATTTTGACCAAGTCTGACTCTGTTGACTATGTTTGACCAACCAATAACTAAATCAATCTAGCCCTAGATTATCTTCAAAATGAGTTTATTTTGTTATTCAACATGAAATTTAATCCTTTTTAACAAAAATTAGAGTTGTAAAAGTAGGAAGAAAAAAAACTGAATTAGTTTAAAAAAATTGAGGTAATTTTGGATAACTTTTGAAAGCACTTTGAGTTAATTTTGAACAATTTTGAGAATAGTTTAAGTTTTATTTTAAAAGGATAATGAATCATACTATTAGGTCCTAGATGTCTCACCCAGTTTAACGTGTTCAAACATGTTAACCTTATAAATTTTATGAGACAGATTTTCAAATATAAATATTTTAATTTTGAAAACCATGGTTAATTTTGAAGACATTGAATTAATTTTGAAGAATTTATAAGGTTAAGTTTATTGATACTAAAGAATGTGTTGAATCTAAGATTAATTGAAATTTATATTAGATTCAAATTTAACAAGTAGTAAAGTGAATTTGATTTTCAGTAATTGGCTTCCAGGTCTTGGCGAGGCATAAGGTCTTCTTTGGCCGTAGCCTTATTGGAGCATCAACCCTTTCCTTGATAAAGTCTTTTACTGAAAATTCATCTTCAAGTTACTTCTTGAAAGATTTTGGTCTAACTAGTTTGGGTCTTGGATCGGTAGCTTCGGCTAGTTCCACCAGACTAAACAGACCAAGTAGGATATACTTGATCTTATTATAAGGGTTTCCCTAACGTACTATCATCTCAACTCCACCCAATACTATATTGTTCAAATTTCAAACAAATCATTTTGTCCTTAATCTAACCAGTCCTAAATCTAAGCATGATAATTAAAGATTGCCAAAAGAAAATAAACAAGCAGGCAAGCAAGTAAATTAAAACAATTATCTAGTTATAAAAATGGTCTTTATATTGGCTCCCCCTGGACTATAGCCTCTATGAGGGTTAGGCAAGATGTGAATCTTGTCCTTGGGGATCCAATACTGGTTTGGTCCAGCTTGTTTATTTAGACAGAGCTTGGGGACCCATACTTGGACTTGGGTTCTAGATTGGTTCAATACAGAATAATATGTGCGTTGTCTCGACTTAGTTCGATAGCCTAAGCCGGATCGGTTAAGAACGGGCTTCTGCTTTCCAAGGATCATGTAAAGACCCTTGGAACCCGAAGTGAACCGTTCTAAGGCTGTAGGATCGGTGCCGTCGATAGAGGGGGGAGGGTGAATATCGATCGTGAAAATTCTCCCGGAAATCTTCGTAAAACTTTCGAACTATATTCAGAGCGTTAGTGCAGCGGAAAATAAATACAGAAAATTAAAAGCAAGACAGACACGCGGGATTTATTTACTTGGTTCCCGACCCCCTGGGTCAGTACGTCAAAGGCCTATGTACTCGGCGTGAGTCCACTATTGGTCTCTTTTCCGAAATTTCTGGAGGCGGAGAAAACCCGTCTTGCAATTGATAATTACAAGCAAGAATATTGAAAATTAAGTGCAGAATTAAATGACAGCAAACCGAACAAAACAAAGTCTGAAGCTCGGCCGATTTGGACCTCCGAAGTGCCGCGCACTTCCTCCTGGAGCCTCCTAGTCGTAGAGCCTTGTCTCTAGCGTGTTGTCGTCGGTCACAATGCTCGGAATCACTCACAGCAGTTGTGTCTGAAGCAGAGGGGTCGAAACCCCTTATATAGGCTTCATACGAGCGCCCGATACGCTGGGGGCGCCCCTATAAACTCGGTTAAACCTTATCCCCACGCCGACCTCGCTGCGGCTGATAAAACCTCTGACCAGGGCGCCCCGGACCTCCTGGGCGCCTGCGTGAGGGATTATCTGTGTTTCAAACTCGAAACAGCAAATACAACTTTCAACTTGGGCCCCCCGGACCTCCCGGGCTCCCTGCTTGAAGCCTATTCTGCTTACCACACGAAACTGCCACTTTTCTTCTTTAGCTTGGGCGCCCCCATCATATTGGGTGTCTGGCTTCAATGTTTAGCTCAAAAACTGGGTTTTACACTCTGATCTGGGCGACCCCATCAGTAGGGGCGCCGAGTTAGCTGTTTTCCAGCCTCTTGCCTGCTTTGTATCCGGTTCTTGGTACCTGCAAGATACACAAACACAAAGCAAATATACATACAATATTAGCCTTAAGGACTTGGTTCGGACTTCGGATTTCCACGAAACCCTAGGTCGAACCGACACAAGTTCCCACCCCCGAGAACGCGCCTTTCACCTACTCCTCTTACGAGACAGTTGTCACCCAGTCCTTCGGGTGGACTTTTGCTTAGCTTCCGATACTTCCAGACCTCGAGACGCCCGAACCCTAACCCGTCTCTACTTCTGTCCTTAGTCATCGCTCAGCTAAGTTGCTTAGTCCCTCGGACCAAGACTTCGTGCCCAAACCCTAAGTCCAGGACTTCGGTGCCCAACCCTCGGTCAGGTCTTCTTGCCCAATTCCCCGAACCAGGTCTTCGGTGCCCAACCCTCGGCCAGGTCTTCTTGCCCAGTCCTCGACCAGGGCTTAGTGCCCACCTTCCGAGTAGGTCTTCGGTGCCCAACCTTTTGCCAGGACTTAGTGCCCAGTCCTCGACCAGGACTTCATGCCCACCTTCCGAGCAGGTCGTAGTGCCCAGCTTCACTCACCAGGTCTTAGTGCCTAGGTTAACTAGGACTTTTCTTCCGCTTTGGTTACTCCTCTTTTGCTCACCCTCCCTTGTTCTATGTATCACTGACTTAAGTATATTGTCAAACATTAAAACACTTGGAGGAGGACATCACTGATGCAACTTGCACCAACAAAGGCTACTCTGAGCTCCTTGACTTGAGTTTTCAAGGAGGAATTCTCTTCCTCAAGCTTTTAAACTTGAGTTGAGTTTCCTTCTTGAATTTGCTCGGTCAAGGACCTCGAGTTGGCTTCCTCTTTACGCGTTTTACTTCCTGTCGGAGGGACTCAACCCAGATTTTGGATTTCACTAAGTTATGAGACAAGTAAGGAATTAACTTCAACAATTCATATTCAGAGCAACCTCTTACAGTGATTTGACCGTTCTCCGAGATTGTGAGTCTTCCGTCGTCTGGTTCCGATTCTGATCCGAAGTCGACGTTTTTCGAGGCGGTTAGTGCGAGAAGATTCACGTGTGGGACTTCTTCTTCTTCTTCGGAAGATGATTCGTCCCAAGCGGCTTGAAGAGCCTTCTTTCTGCGCGCCTTCTTGGTTTCCTTCAGGTTGGGGCACTCTGACTTGAAGTGTCCCTTTTTGTTGCATTCGTAGCAAATAATGTTGGTCTTGTTCTTCGAGCTCATTGAAGGTTCTACTGGATCTTCCTTTCTTCGGCTTGATTTCTTCTTACTCATTTGGTATTTTAGTTCTTTGTAGTAATCCTGAGCTAGCCGAACCAACTTGGGTCGATCCCCTTCACTATCTTCTGATTCCGAGTCTAAGTCGAACTCGAGTGCCGGTTGAGGCTTCTTTTTGAGAGTTTTTCCTTGAGATTTTCCTGCAACAAAAGTTATACCTTTCTCGATCAAGGTAGCGTTAGTCTGTTCGTGTAGTTCTAATTCTGAAAAGAGCTCATCTAACTTAATTTCAGATAAGTTCCTTGAAACTTTATAAGCATCCACCATAGATGCACCACAGTGAGTTTCTAGGAAAATAATTTAAAGTATACCTTATCAGGTCACGGTTTTCAACTTTGTGACCTATCGTGTGCAGTCCATTCATTAGCTCTTGGATTCTGGCATGGAGTTGGGTTGCAGTCTCGCCATCATGCATCTTGATTGGTAGAGTCTGTTAAGCAACAGATCTCTTTTGTTGATCCTTGTGTCGAAGGTACCTTCGTGCAGCTCGATCAGCTTGTTCCAGAGCTCCTTCGCGCTGTTGAAGGGTCCTACCCGGTTCAGCTCCTCTTTTGTTAAGCCGCATTGCAGAGTTTGGGTTGCCTTTGCGTCAACCTCAATTTTCTTCTTCAATGGGTCATCCCACTCGGTATAGTGTTGCACCACGCCTTGTGCATTTTTAGGAATTTCCAACCCAGACTGGATGATTATCCACATGTCCACCTGAGTTTTCAGGTGGACTTCCATCCTGCTTTTCCAGTAGGAGAAATCTTCTCCACTGAAAAGAGGGCGTCTGGCGGTGTTGTATCCCTCTTGCATGGACATTAGATGTTCTGAAAAAGAAAAAAAATTGTTCCAAGACTGAGTCTTGGATTAGTAGTGTTGGAAGAATATTAATAACGAAAAAAATCGAATGGTGTTGCACCAACCTCGATTAATGAGAAAAATTCGAGCAACAAAAAAAAAATTTGAAATTCGAAAATCCGAAAAAAAAAATCTCAAACTGGTGGTTGCACCAAGACTACGTTTGGTATGGGGTAATGTAATCGGGTCTGTAATGTAATCAAGTTTGTTATGTAATGTAATGTAATGTAATCATGATTACATTGTTATGTTTGGTAATGAGTTGTATGTAATCTTTGATAACCATTACAAGTTCGATTCCTTTGTTTGGTGAGGGTAATCCATCCTGTAATGTAATCAAGATTGACGACCGACGACCGCCGCCGGCCGGCCGGTGACCATCGACTGCCGGCGGACGGCGATCGCCGGACGGCGGCCGGCGGCGGTCGCCGGACGGCGGCGGTCGCCGGACGGCGGCCGGCGGCGGTCGCCGGGCGGCGGTCGCCGGACGGCGGCCGGCGGCGGTCGCCGGACGGCGGCCGGCGGCGGTCGCCGGACGGCGGCCGGCGGCGGTCGCCGGACGGCGGCCGGCGGCGGTCGCCGGACGGCGGCCGGCGGCGGTCGCCGGACGGCGGCCGGCGGCGGTCGCCGGACGGCGGCCGGCGGCCGGCGGCGGTCGCCGGACGGCGGCCGGCGGCGGTCGCCGGACGGCGGCCGGCGGCCGGCGGCGGTCGCCGGACGGCGGCCGGCGGCGGTCGCCGGACGGCGGCCGGCGGCGGTCGCCGGACGGCGGCCGGCGGCGGTCGCCGGACGGCGGCCGGCGGCGGTCGCCGGACGGCGGCCGGCGGCGGTCGCCGGACGGCGGCCGGCGGCGGTCGCCGGACGGCGGCCGGCGGCGGTCGCCGGACGGCGGCCGGCGGCGGTCGCCGGACGGCGGCCGGCGGCGGTCGCCGGACGGATATCAATCGACTGAGACAGATATCAATCGACTGACCTCACCGAAATAATCCCTATAGAATTATCAGTCGGCTGGTCCTCTGTACCAGTCGATTGACACAAACCTATTCCAAATTTCAACCTTCTAAGCTGAATTTTAAAAACGCATAAAAAATTCTAAAAAAATTTTAAAAATCATAAAATTTTGTAAATATATTTCTTGAACTATTTTTCAATAAAGAAAAATAAGTTTGCATGAAAAATCAAAGTATTTTTGAATTTTTTTACCAAAACTCAAAAACTTGAAAAACACCAAAGTTTTGTATCAACTTTAAGCCATAGTTTTGAAACCATATGTTTTTCAAATACCAACAAATAACACATAGAATTGTTTTTAAAATATTTAAAATGTTCAACTATGATTTATGGGCAAGATGTTCATTAATTAAATATTTACTTTCTCCATAGATGGTCTATTATTACAGAAATGATGCATCTAATAACTCATCAAAATGTCATAAGCACGAGTGAATCATTTGTATCATCATAACATCTCATATGCATAAATAACACCAAAAATCAAGTTATTATGAGATGAAGTAAAGATAATTTCTACTTAGCCCATTTGATCATGAATGAATTTAGGCTAAGTGTTCTCCCATAACATACTAAGTCAATCAATTTTCACAAATTTGAATTTTAACATTCATGGTTGACTTATCCCTAAATCATCTAACCCTTGAGGATTAACTTTGCCACGCAATAGCAATTCTTTCTAATTGGGTTGACCATGTACTCCTTAGGGATCCATTTCCTATCTATGGTTTTGGTTTTTGATTAACATCTATCAAGTAAACAATGATAGGTTTTTTCATTGCTAGAATCTTTGTGTCATAAATTTGTTTTTTTAAAACTTGCCCTTTGGCTCCTAATTATCATATCTAGGGGTTTTTGAACCAATTTCAAATTTCCTAAAGGCTTTAGTGAGGTTATCCACCTTTTCCTTTAATTCCTTATTTTCCTTTTCTAAACATGAATCATTTGAACTTAAGAAAACATGCATATCATCCTTAAGTGACATGGATTCTAATTTTTCTTTAAGCGTGAAAATATCATTTTTTTAAGCATTTTATTTTCATTCTAGCCTTAAATAAGTTATCATTAATGCTAGAAATGATTTTAACCAAAGTAGTAGTGGGTAAATTGTATATCTCACTTACCAAGATGTCCGAATCTGAAGTTTGACCTCCCCTACACTTGAGCTCCCTTCATCTTCACTTGACCTCTTTCCTTCTTCAACTTCAGATGACATAGAGGCAATATTTTCAATTTTCATTAGTGCAAAATGGGACACATGGTGTTCTTCCTCTTCCGATGATGAAGGATTATCCCATGTTGCCTTTAAATTGTGGACCTTCTTGCCCTTTTCTTTTGTTTTTTTTCTTCTCTTCCTTCTTCTTCAAAAGGGGGCAATCATACCTTATGTGTCCTTCCTCTTGGCACTTGTAGCATATTATTTTCCTTCTCCTTCTTGAGCTTTTCCTAGCATGAAATTTGTTAATTGAAAAATATTTAAAGGTTTTTCTTATTTTTCTTACCATGTATGCCTCTTCATCGCTATCTATGGAGACACTTGATTCTTCCAAATCGGATGATGATTACTTCTTCTTCTTGCCCTTTTCCTAATTTTCCACAAGGGCTACTCCTCTTGGTTTCTAGACTTCTCCATTCAATTCTCCAATCCAAGTTTCATAGAGCTCCATGGTTGAGAAGAATTCATCTAGAAAACTTTTCTCTAGATCCTTTAATATGTAATATGAGTCCACCATTAAGCTCCAATTTATGGTTCTTGGAAAGGCATTGATGGCTTTCATCAAGATATCTCGGTTTGAGAGTTGCTCACCTACACTTAAAATTTCTTTAATTCTAGAATGTAAACTAGATACCTTCTCTCCTTTGTCAAGCTTGATGTTGTTGAGTTGAGATCGGAGAATGTCTCTCTTTATCAATTTTGCTTCCGATGTGTCTTTGTGAAGCTCTACTAGTTTATCTCATAAATCCTTGGCACTTGTGTAGCTTCCAATCCGAGTTATTTCTTGTTAGGGAAGCACACTTAGAAGATGATGCAATGCTTTTGAATTTTCTAGATGATCATCATTTTGCTTCTTGCTCCACCTTATATTTTCGAGTGGCTTATTCTCTTGATCCCTAGGCACTTTAAAACTATTTTTCCATAATTAACATGATATTAAAATCGGTATCAAAAAATATCTCCATCCTTTTCTTCCACCAAGAAAATTCTCTTTCAAAGTTGGGTGGTTGGATATGCGAGCCAACCATTTTGATGAAATTGCTCTTCTAGGTGGTTAGTCCGTTGAAGGGAGACCTTGTACTCTGATACCACTTGTTGAGGATCGATGGCACGGCTAGAGAGGGGGTGAATAGCTTCTCAGCCAAATTGTCTTCTCTTCCTACACGGTTACTTGCGCTAGCGAAAATGTAAACTAAACAATTAGAAACAATGCTAACACTTAACCTTTTACGTGGTTCAGAGATTACTTGCTCCTACTCTATGGCCTTGAGGTGGACGATCCCTCAATCCTTCGGTGGATTAGTCATCGGCAATCTTCGGCTAATGTTTTCTCCTTCTCGGTGGAGAACAACCTCTCACAAAACACTTTTCCTCTTTACAAGATTGGGAATTAGGGTTAGGAGGAAGAGATGAGCTTTTGGGAGCTTTGATCACTTGACAAGGAGGTTTATCACTAAAAAGCTAACCCTTCCCAAGTCTCAAAGCCTCCCTTTAAATAGAAGAGAGAGTTGTTAACAAAATAGCTTAGCCCTGACTGGTGCTCAGCCAACCCCAGTCGACTGGTGCTTAGTCAACGGCTAGTCGAACGACTAGTTTTCGAATAAATCAGTCAACTATCATTCAGACCAGTCGACTATTCTTACTGTTCAAACTTTACAGAAGGTTCAGTCGACTGGTATCCCTACTAGTTGGTTGATCCTTTTACACACTCACACTCATCCTCTCCGTTGTCGCCCTTTGAAGCTCTCTTCCTCTGGTTCTCATCCCTCAGATGCATTCAAGCCCTCGACTCATCTCGATGTCATCCTTCGTGTATGCCTTGAAGTCTTCTTCCCTCAGCTCCACTCCGTTGCTCCTCATACAGTGGACCCTCGGATGCGCTATCCTTCACCGACTTCACAGGCCCCGAGCACCAAGATGTGATTTTCCAATTTGTGTGTTCCACCAAGTCTTGCATGACTCAAACACACATTAAACCAATATAAAAATCTAACTTAATCATGTTGACATACATATCAAAACTAATGATCTATCCGATTAAACCTGAGTCGATTACACCAACAACGATCACTCAGGGGTTAGTGATTACCGGATTGTGACCAGTTTTTGCTCTGTGCTGCTCCGCTCAGTCACTCATGGGTTAGTGGTTATCGGAGCGTGGTAATAGGCAAGGGTCCCTCCTTTGTTGTATGAGACAAGGAGATAAGAGCGAGGCTCCCCCATATGACATAGGGTAAGAGTGTTGTGTCCGACTGCATCATGTCCACTCGGTCACTCAGGAGTAGTGATGACAGAGTGCATACAGTTGTCATAGCCCTACACCTGGATGAGTACTTCTGCTAGCATCCTCACTGATGATTTGTGACGATGACTGACTGGTGACAGGGGTGACCATGTCATTGCATCATGTGCATGATGCATAAATTATATTTTTTTTGTGTTTGTTGTATTTAGATGATGCATTTGTTTGACATGAATTACAAGTGGTATTATACATTTCAGTCAGTGACTTTGCTTTACCCGTAGAGGGGTATTGAGAGTATTGACCTGTATGTTACTGAGATAGTTTGATACTGGTATGCTTTATTTTATAGTTTCTCAGTTTTGTATTTCCTATTACTTCACCTGATATTATGTTAGCTAGACTCTTACTGCTAGTATAGCTTATTATACATATCAGATAACGGCATTCGTTGAGTTTTTTTGCCTAAACATCAAAATACATGATCACACGGACTATATTTACCTCAACAAATACCTCATTTATGAACTATCTAAAATACCCTTATTTTATGTCTAGCAAATATTCTATACTTTTTAACCGGGTTTAAATTTTGAATTGGGTTTAAGGGTTTGAATCATAACGTCTGCTCCACATTGTAGGAGCTACCTATTAGTTTTTATATATTGTAAAAGCTACTTGTTAGCTTCTACATAGTCAATCATGATCAGATAATATTCATTTGAAATATAGTAGTATCATGAAGTCCTCGTAGTTTGTTTTGTTCATTGAAATGGTATTTAACTAAGTTATTACGGTTATAGAAGTAAAATCAAAATGACATAAAGTGTCACTTTTGTAAAAGTTATCATATGACTTTTACACGTTATAGAAGTTACATGTTAGCTTTTACACATTATAAAAGTTGTATATGTTAGCTTTTACACGATTGATCATGATCAAATAATGTACATTGGAAATATAATATGTATCATGGAGTCTCATTCATTTGTTTTGTTCATTGAAATGTTGTTTAAACTAGTTATTGTTGGTGCAGGAAGCACCACATCGAACCTTGTTTTGATATTGGCAAAGGGTTCAAAGTTAAGTATTATTGGTGATCTAACAATGTTACTCAAGTGTGCAGGAAACAAAGTCCTAGCGAAGGGCTGCTAGGCACCTGGCGAAGGGCTGCCAGGAAACAAAGTCCTAGCGAAGGGCTGCCAGGAAACAAAGTCCTAGCGAAGGACTGCTAGGCACCTGGCGAAGGGCTGCCAGGAAACAAAGTCCTAGCGAAGGGCTGCTAGGCACCTGGCGAAGGAATGCCAGGATACAAAGCCCTAGCGAAGGACTTGTTGGTGCAGAATGCACCAAAGTCAAACCCGTGTTTTGATAATGGCAACAGAGGTCAAAAGTTAAGTCTCACTTGTGTTTCTAACAAACTACTCTAGTGTGCAGAGATAAAGTCCTAGCAAAGGAAAGCTAGGCACCTGGCGAAGGACTGCCAGTATTCAAGCCCTAGCGAAGGACTGCTAGGCAACTGGCGAAGGACTGCCAGTATCCAAGCCCTAGCGAAGGACTGCTAGGCAACTGGCGAAGGACTGCCAGTATCCAAGCCCTAGCGAAGGACTGCTAGGCGCCAGGCAAAGGACAGCTTGGGACTAAAGCCCTAGCGAAGGACTGCTAGGCAACTGGCGAAGGACTGCCAGTTTACAAGACCTGACAAAGGACCGTCAGGCAAAAGTCCAACTAGAGGAACAGTTGGCATCAGGTAAATTCTCCCGAGAGGAGTAGGTGAGGACGTGTTCCCCGTCGAGGGAACAGTAGGTGTCGATTCGACCTAGGGCTCCATTTTGGAGACCAAAGTCAGAACCAAGACAGCTAAGGCTGTATAAATCTAATAAATTATTATTACTGTGTTTTGGACTAACCCTGGATGCAGGACCGAAGGAATGTGTGTCTGCAACTCAGAAAGCCTCAAAGGAGAGAGGCAAGGCTGAGTAGGGCGCCCGGAGTGTCCCGGGCGCCCCCAAGGTGCATACAAAACAAGTAAAGAGAAAAAGGGTTCGAATAGCTGCTGGGTCAGGCGCCCCCATGCTCCCGGGCGCCCGCGCTGCTCCCGGGCGCCCCCAGCGTCCCGGGCTCCCCCATGCGTATACCTCGAACCGAAGCCCTCGAAGCCAAGCGGATAAAATTTGACCCGGTCAATCCGGGCGCCCCGAGTCCTCCGGGCGCCCCGGTCAAAGCGGATCCAGAGGATCAGACGCGACCGAGACTTTGACGGATCAAAGGCCACATGGGGGGCGCCCCCGACGTCCCGGGCGCCCCCAGGCCCTATATAAAGGCCCTTCGACCAAGGCTTCAAAACACCAATTCATTCAACGCTTCCACGCTCTTCTGCTCTCGCGCCTTGCTCCGAAAACTGCCCAACTCGAGCCGACGACGTCCCGCTGCTCCGAACAAGTGAACCTACAATCGGACGTCGGTAAAAGAAGAACATCTTTTTCTTAATTGTTAAAGTTTACTGCACTTACTCTGTATTCAAGATTTGTAAACTGTCTTTGCGCCAAATATAGAATTGCCCAAAGTAAACGGTCAACGACCGTGGGCCTTGGAGTAGGAGTCGACACAGGCTCCGAACCAAGTAAATTGACTGTGTCTCTGTGTATTGTTTTTAATTTCCGCTGCGTACCTACTCTTACTCAAATCCGAAAGTTTTCCGATATTCACCCCCCCTCTATCGGTTTTATCGATCCAACAAGTGGTATCAGAGCGGGGAAGTTCAAACCTGGTGCAACCACCAGTTTGAAATTTTTTTCAGATTCTTATTTTTCTATTTCTTTTCCCTTACGAATTTTTCGTTAAATATTTTATTCGATTTTTTTTTGTTAAAGCGAGGTTGGTGCAACACCCCTCGTTATTTAATTTATCCAGCACTACTAATCCAAGACCTATTCTTGGAAAATTCGTTTTTCTTTTAGCTTTCTATTTCAGATGGCCATGCAAGAAGGATTTAGCACTGCAAGACCTCCACTCTTCAGTGGAGAAGACTTTTCCTACTGGAAAAGTCGTATGGAGGTCCACCTGAAAACTCAGGTGGACATGTGGATCATTATCCAGTCCGATCTGGAGATCCCCCGAAATGCTGATGGACTTCCTCAGAACTACTCCGAATGGGACAACTCCCTAAAACGCAAGATAGAAGCTGACGCAAAAGCTACTCAGACTCTTCAATGCAGATTGACGAAAGAGGAGCTGAACCGCGTGGGCCCCTTCAACAGTGCAAAGGAGCTGTGGACAAAACTGATCGAGCTACACGAAGGGACTTCAGATACTCGGATCAGCAAGAGGGATCTGCTACTAAACAAATTCTACACCATCAAGATGGTCGATAACGAAACAGCAGCCCAGCTCCACGCACGAATCCAAGAGGTAATGAACGGTCTTCACACAATAGGTCACAAGGTTGAAAACCGTGACCTAATAAGGTATGCCCTAAACGCCTTCCCTAGAAACACCTTGTGGGCATCTATGGTAGATGCATACAAGGTCTCTAGAGATCTTTCTAAAATAAAATTAGATGAATTGTTTTCCGAACTAGAACTGCACGAACAAACTAACACCAATATGGTCGAGAAAAGTATTGCTTTCGTTGCAGGTAAAACTGGAAGGACAACGAAGAAGAAGCCTGAACCCGAACCTGAGTCTAACTCTGACTCAGACTTAGAAGAAGAAGATGGAGATCAAACTAAGCTGGTCCGGCTCGCTCGAAGCTACTACAAGGAGCTGAAGAACCGAACCAACAAACGAAAAATCGGCCGAAGAAAGGACGAACCAACTGAACCCGCGAACAAGCATAATGTGACCTGCTACGAGTGCAAGAAAAAGGGCCACTATAAGTCAGAATGCCCTAACCTAAAGGAGACAAAAAGGACGAGAAAAAAGAAGGCACTGCAAGCAACCTGGGACGAATCTTCCTCAAAAGAAGAAGAAGAGACACCCCAGTCCAACCTCCTAGCTCTGACCGCTTCAGAAGAAGTCAGGACCGAATCAGAAACAGAACAGGAGGACGGCGAGCTAACCTTCACGGAAGACGAAGAAATTAAGGTAACTGGTTTTAATAGATTGTAATTAAGTGAATTAATTTCATTTCTTTCTCGAGATTTGGCAAAAGCCAAACTCCGAGTCGAAACCCTCCGACAGGAAGTAAAACTCCTGAAAGAGGGAGCTGACTCTAAACCCTTAACCGAGAAGGTTCAGGAAGGAACTCCTACTCAAGTTGAAAAACTTGAAAAGGACAACTCCTCCCTGAAAACTCAGGTTAAGGATCTTAGATCAGCATTAGAACGATTTACATCTGGTTCCAAGGGTCTTGACAAGATCCTTGGAAAACAGAAATCAATTCTAAATCGATCCGGATTGGGCTATCGAACCAAATCTCGGCAAAGATCTTACCTTGCTGTACTGAATCAGTCCAGAGGTAAAATTCAGGCATGAGTACCTAAACTATACCTGAACAAACCGACTGGATCAAATCAGTATTGGATCCCCAAGGACAAGATTCACATCTTGCCTAACCATCACCGTGGCTTTAGTCCAGGGGGAGCCAAACTGAAAACTATAGTCATTATTAGATAAATTTTTTTTGCAATATGATTGTTTGCCTATTTATTTAATTTCTGCAATTCACCATGCTTAGACTTAGGCTAGTTTAAGGACCAAACAAACTTAACTGAAACTTGAAAACATAGTATTGGGTGGAGGTGAGATGATAGTACGTTGGGGAAACCAATTCTAATAAGATCAAGTTTACTTGGTCTCTTTAGACTGGTGAAACCAGCCGAAGCTACCGATCCAAAATCCAAACTAGTTAGACCAGAAATTTTTCAAAGAATAATTTTGAAAATGAAATTTCATTAAAAGGCTTTGTCAAGGAAAGGGTGGATGATCCCATAAGGCTTCGGCCAAAGAAGGCCTAGTGCCTCGCCAAGACCTGGAAGCAATTTTTGAAATTCAAATTCAAATTAATTTTTGTCAAATTCGAATCTAACACAAAATTTCAGTTATTTGTAGATTTAAACTTTTGTTAAAATTAATTGTTTTCAAAATTAATTAAGTTTTTAAAATTTAATTGTTTTCAAAATTAATCAAACTTTTCAAAATAACTTTTAACATCAAAACCTGTTTCACGAAAACCATAAGGTTAACGTGATTGAAAACCCTAGATTTGGGTGAGACAGACTAGGCAGTGAAACTCAATTTAAGCTATTCCTGATTCTAATTGGATCCAAATCAAGAAAATTCTTTATGCGTAGGAACATAAAGATTTGGACCAATGGATGTTGGATAGCGGTTGCTCCAGACACATGACTGGAGATAAATTGAAGTTCACCAAGCTCAAACTCAAAAACCTAGGCTCAGTGGCATTTGGCAATAATGCTACACTCAAGGTAATTGGGTCAGGTAATATTGAGCTTAAATCTGATTTCATTATTAAGAAAGTTCTATTGGTTGAAAACTTTAATTTTAACTTGCTTAGCATAAGTCAGTTATGTGATTCTGGTTATATAGTTACTTTCAACAATTCTAACTGCCTGATTAGAAATGAACAAGACTCAGAAATCATACTTAAGGGCACTAGGAAAAACAATGTATACACTATAAATCTTCCCCTTATACCCAAATGTATGTTAACACAATTAGAACAAACAAACCTCTGGCATAGGAGATTAGGTCATACCAATCTAAGAACTATCTCAAAAATTACCCAACTTGGCTTAATCAAAGGTATTCCCAAAATTAAAAATAATGAAAACCTAATATGTGAATCTTGTAATCAAGGTAAACAAACCAAATCCAATCACAAATTAATTCAATCTGATCTAACTCAAACCACACTTGAGCTCCTGCACCTTGACCTATTTGATTCACATGGAGCCAAGTCACTAAGCGGAAACCGATACTGCTTAGTAATAGTGATGATTACTCTAGGTTTACCTGGGTTAGGTTCTAAAAACCAAAGATGAAACCCTAAACCTATTTAATGAATTCTGTAAACTAATTGAAAATCAAAACGACACTAAAATTAAAAGACTTAGGAGTGATCACGGGGGAGAGTTTGAAAATCAACGATTCGAGGAATTCTGTAAGGTAAATGGGTACCTACATGAATTTTCATGTCCTAGAACCCCCCAACAAAATGGGATAGTTGAGCGAAGGAATAGAACATTACAAGAAGCCGCTAGGGCTATGCTCAACGAATTTAATCTAGCAAACCAATTTTGGGCAGAAGCAATTAGTACGGCCTGTTATATCCAAAATAGGGTTTTGATTAACAAGCGG
>JAGFNQ010002684.1:78643-111094 GCA_024364735.1 Boesenbergia rotunda
CCCACAAGTAGAGCCTATAGAGTTTACAACAAAACTAAGAAAATTGAAGAAACAACAAACCTAATTTTTGATGAAGAAATCAACTCAACATCTAATAATTAGACTTAACTTCATCAAACTCTGACCAAGAGAATGAACAAACTATTGAACCCTTAATTGAATCCTTAAACGAACTAACCATTGAACCAATTAATGAGTCAACTGAATCAAGTATCCAACCAACAAATGAACCAGCCCAAAGAGTCGAATCAAATAGTGAACCAAACCGACCAGCCGGACCTGAGGCTGAACCAAGCTCTAGAAGAACCAAGAAACCCAGACTCGGTCACCCAATTGATCAAATTGTGGGTGATCCAACTCTAGGAGTCAGGACTAGATCCTCCTATAGAAACCTTAGTCAAATAGCTATGATATCGAAAATTGAACCCAAAACTATAGATGAAGCCCTACCTGACCCTGACTGGATCATAGCTATGCAAGAAGAATTAGCCCAATTTGAAAGGAACCAAGTCTGGGAACTAGTGCCTAAACCTGAAGGTAAATCCATCATAGATACTAAGTGGGTCTTTAGGAATAAACTAAATGATCAAGGAGAAATAGTCAGAAATAAAGCCCGCTTAGTAGCCAAGGGATTCAGCCAAGTAGAGGGATTAGATTACAATGAGACATACGCCCCAGTAGCTAGACTTGAGTCCATTAGAATGTTATTAGCATTTGCATCCCATAAAGGATTCAAATTATATCAAATGGATGTAAAGTCAGCCTTTTTAAATGAATTTATTAAAGAAGAAGTTTATGTATGACAACCCCAAGGGTTTGAGAACTTAGACAAACCTAACCATGTTTACAAACTAACCAAAGCATTATATGGACTAAAACAAGCACCTAGGGCCTGGTATGAACGGTTATCAACCTATTTAACTTCTAAAGAATTTAAACAAGGCCAAATTGACTCAACTTTATTTGTTAAAACCCTAGGAAAAGATATATTTATTGCCCAAATTTACGTAGATGACATAATCTTTGGATCCACCAACACCAACTTCCTAAAAGAATTTGTCAAGATAATGGAAGATGAATTTGAAATGAGCTTAGTTGGTAAGCTCACCTTCTTCTTAGGACTACAAATCAAACAAACTAGGGATGACAATTACGTTTATCAATTCAAATATGCTAAAGAGTTAATAAAGAAATTCAAAATGGATAACTCTAAAAGCATAAGTACCCCCATGGCCACTAATATAAAAATAGATAGTGACCCTGATGGTAAACCAGTGGACCTTAAACTATATAGGAGTATGATAGGTAGCCTACTGTACCTTACAGCCAGTAGACCTGATATTCTCTTTGCTGTAGGAATGTGTGCTAGATATCAAACCTGTGCTAAGGAAATGCACTTAGCAACCCTAAAAAGAATACTGAGATATGTAAAGGGCACCCTAAATGTAGGGATTTGGTATCCTAGGACCTCGACTTTTGATTTAACCGGATACTCAGATTCTGACTATGCTGGCTATAAATTAGATAGAAAGAGCATAAGTGGAAGCTGCCAACTGTTAGGTCAGAGTCTAGTTAGTTGGTGCAGCAGAAAACAACACTGTGTAGCTCTATCCACAACTGAAGCTGAGTATGTGGCTTTAGGAGAGTGTGTTGCTCAACTTCTATGGATGATGCACACACTTAAAGACTTTCAACTGAACTACACCCAAACTCAAGTATTTATTGACAATATAAGTTCAATTAATTTAACTAAGAACCCAATCCAACACTCCAGAACCAAACACATAGAAGTCAAATATCATTTTGTAAGAGACCATGTAGCCAGGGGTGAAATAGTACTTAAGTATATTGACTCTAAATCCAACCTAGCTGATATATTCACAAAACCCTTACTTGAATCTGAGTTTAGCTCACTAAGAAGGCAGTTAGGATTGTGCTCTGTAGAATAGATTTTTCTTCTGATTTAAAAATTTAAAAAAAAATAGAATTTGAAAAACTGTCTTACTTAATTTCAAAATCAGTTTTCATTTTCGACTTAGTTTTATTTTTTTAAAAACTACCCCCTTTAAAAACTAGGGTTTTTCAAAAATGGACTTAGCCTAGGCTCGAACCCTAGAACTGCATGCACCTATAGACTTAGAAGCCAGCATCTCACAAGCACCTTAGGGTACTTTTGATTGATAACCTAGAAAGGGTTGAGATGCTTAGGTCTTTGCCTTAATTCAAGATGCTTTAAGTCAGTGCATCTGCAGTAATTGGGGCACTAAATACAACTTATACAGCAATCAAGTTAAGTGTCAAGTTTAGAAAATCTAACTTGAACAGAAACACTTAACTTGACTAACCCTAGCAAAAACTACTGTTTATAACAGTTAGTAAGTAGCTAATTGGGTTAGACAGGTCCCTACAAAGAAAATTGATTGATTTAGTTAAGTCTAATTATGATTTGGTTCAGTACAGCAAAATCTTACTTATTTCCATTATTTCTGCTATATTCATTTGTTTTGATATATGGCAAAGGGGGAGAGATAGGAAAGGAGAGAGTAAAATTAACTTTCTTTAAAATTTTTTTTTAAAAAGTTAATTTTCTTAACTCTATCCTTTATTCAAAAAGTATTCAAAAGTTTTTCTTTATTCAAAACTTTTTTGAAAAATACTTAAGCTTTCAAAATGTTGCTAAGTATTCAAGTCTTTCAAAATTCTTACTTAAGCCTTTCAAAATTTTGCTAAGTACTCAAGCCAAATTTTATAACATAAGCTTGTCAAAAGTTTTAAACCTTTATAAAGTACCTTAAGCTTAAGTTTCTCAAAACTGGTTAAGTACAATGTTATTAAGTACTTAAGTTTTCCAAAAGTACTGTATTAAGTTTTCAAAATTATTAAGTACTTAAGTTTTCCAAAAGTACTGTATTAAGTTTTCAAAATTATTAAGTACTTAAGTTTTTTTTCTACTAAAGTACTTAAGCTAACACTTTCAAAACCTTTGAGTACCTTGAAATTTAAAGCCTCAAACTTGTTAAGTACTCAAAAATTGTGTTTCAAAAAATCTTCTTATATACTTTTTAAGATTCCTAAGTACCTAGAACTTAAGTTTTCAAGTACAAATAAAGTTCTTTTAAACCCCATGAATTTTTGAAAAATCTAGGGGGAGATTCCTTCCAGGGGGAGGGAACAAAAGTTAAAACTTTTTCATGTTTTGCTTAAACTTAACTTTTTGAACTAGGGTTGCCATAAATCAAAAAGGGGGAGATTGTTGGTGCAGAATGCACCAAAGTCAAACCTATGTTTTGATAATGGCAACAGAGGTCAAAAGTTAAGTCTTACTTGTGTTTCTAACAAGTTACTCTAGTGTGCAGAGATAAAGTCCTAGCGAAGGAAAGCTAGGCAACTGGCGAAGGACTGCCAGTAGCAAAGTCCTAGCGAAGGAAAGCTAGGCAACTGGTGAAGGACTGCCAGTAGCAAAGCCCTAGCGAAGGACTGCTAGGCAACTGGCGAAGGACTACCAGTAGCAAAGCCCTAGCGAAGGACTGCTAGGCAACTGGCGAAAGACTGCCAGTAGCAAAGCCCTAGCGAAGGAAAGCTAGGCAACTGGCGAAGGACTGCCAGTATCAAAGCCCTAGCGAAGGACTGCTAGGCAACTGGCGAAGGACTGCCAGTATCCAAGACCTGACAAAGGACCGTCAGGCAAAAGTCCAACCAAAGGAGCGGTTGGCATCAGGTAAATTCTCCCGAGAGGAGTAGGTGAGGACGCGTTCCCCATCGAGGGAACAGTAGGCGTCGGTTCGACCTAGGGCTCCATTTTGGAGACCAAAGTCAGAACCAAGACAGCTAAGGCTGTATAAAAGAATAATATAATTGCTATTTGGACTAACCCTGGATGCAGGATCGAAGGACTGAGTATCTGCAGCTCAGAGAGCCTCAAAGGAGTGAGGCAGAAGCAGAGCAGGGCACCCCGGATGATCCGGGCACCCCCAAGGTCAACCCAAGTCTGCAAGAAGTGAAAACACACCTCAAAGCGCCTCGACAGCTAGATTCGGGCGCCCCGGATGCTCCGGGCGCCGCCCCGCCTGTTCCGGGCGCCCCGCCTGTCGCGGGCGCCCCGCGTGTCGCGGGCGCGGGCCGCCTCGGTGTCGCGCGGGGCGCCTCCACTGCCAGCTGCCGAAGCGCGCCCTTGCGAAGCCGTGAAGATAAACTTTGACCGGTCAATGCGGGCGCCCCGAGCGCTCCGGGCGCCCCGGTCAAAGCGGATCCAGAGGATCAGACGCGACCGAGAGCTCTGCGGATCAGAGGCCACGTGGGGGGCGCCCCCGACGTCCCGGGCGCCCCCAGGCCCTATATAAAGGGCCCTCGACCCCAGGCTTCATACAACTGTTCACTCAATGCCTCAAAGCTCTTCTACGCTCGTGCCTTGCTCCGGACACTCTCCAACTCGAGCCGACGACGTCCCGCTGCTCCGAAAAAGCTGATCTACTCCGGACGTCGGTAAAGAAGAGCGTTCTTTTTATTTACTGCACTTATCTTTGTAATTAAATTCTGTAAACCTTTTTGCGCCTATATAGAATTACCCAAAGTAAACGGTCAATGACCGTGGGCCTTGGAGTAGGAGTCGACACAGGCTCCGAACCAAGTAAATCGACTGTGTCTCTGTGTCTTGTTTTTTAATTTCCGCTGCGTACCTACTCTTACTCAAATCCGAAAGTTTTCCGATATTCACCCCCCCTCTATCGGTTTTCTCGATCCAACACTCTCAACCATCAAGCCTCTCAAATATGGAATAACTTATTCCATCATGTCAAGTTTGATTTTATATCATGGTTAAAATCATATTTTAATTCATGATAAAAATCAATCAAGTCTCTTCTCTCTTATGGAATAAATTTCTTTATCATGGTAAATCAATCCATGATTGATTTTATAAAATAAACCAATCCATGGTTCATTTTAATTTCCATGAAAAATAAACCAAACCTTGGTTTATTATATATAAAAAATTTATATCATCCATAATTTTATAAAACAAACCACACTTGGTTTATTTTATAAATTGAACCAAAAACTTAGTTCTCTCCCTTTGTTGTGGCCGGCCAAGCAAAGAGGATAGAGGCCCTCTTTGGCCAGCCCATCCAAGCCACGCCCTAATAAATTAAACTTATTTAATTCATCTATTAAGTCTTCAAAAGACTTAGCCATTTTACGCTTCCGATGCGTCTCTGAAAAATTCAGATTTGACTTATCGTTTGGCTCAACCAAACCTAATCTCTCTTGATTGGAAAATCTAATTTTTAACTCATTTTAAATCCCTCGGATTACTCATAGTGCGTGTGACTAAATAGGCTTTCAATTTATGTTGGCCGTCTATAATTAATCAATTATAGAACGATCATGAGTGGCACCTAGTAGTACATCATGATCCCCAATTAATCGAAAGATCAACGGTTGACCTCAGAAACAATTCTGAAACCCTTCAGCAGCTATAATGAATCGTGCCCCATTCCCTTCACCATCTAATACCCACTTGGTTCAGGACATGGTCTATGTGTGTTAGTCCCCACTAGGCTGACTACGTCACACCTAGCCCAAGTAACGTTTTCTCGTCCTACGGATTCTAATTACTCTCATGTATTTAAGAGATTCATACTCTGAACATGTCATGCTCTGGCCAGAGGCTTCGAGTAACAATCCGATGATAGGCCTCGGGGTATACATCTCCTCGCAAGGAGTGGTGAATCCTTTGTAGGCTGTTCAAACATCTTCGGGCACTTCGGCTTATACCTTAATCATCCTGGGTCCACACCTCCTTGGAGGCGCTTGCTTAAGATGTCAAAGTATAAGTCTCCATGACCAAGATGACTTGAACACCGCAAGTCAAAGGAACATCGCACTTAAGCTGTAGTAAGAACTTCACTGACATATCTATATGTAGACTATCATATGAAGTTTTATAGCCAGTCACTCCAATGAACTAGTTCCCTTAACTAGCATTCATGTTTATCTCCGGACATCTCAATGTCACCAGCCAATGAGAATCAGCTGATTAGAGAATAACCCATGCTAGTCTCAACAGAATTGATAGTGTCCGTATTTATCAATTCATTGACTAGGGACAATTTCAATACTTCACAATTGCACATGTAGAGATAATCACTAGTTGTGAATTCATCACAAATTCTCTCATGCTGTGAATTGTATTGCGGACATTCAGTAAATGAGTTTAAGATCTCAATCAAATACACAAACATGTATACTCAAATAGTGAATATTCATTTATTAAAATAAATGATTACAATCATAAGGCGATTGCCTTAGGACACTTCTCTCATATCACTAACAAGGACATGTTCCCCGGGAAAGGGAGCATTAAGCGTTGATTTGACCTAGGGTTTCGGGTGAAATCCAAAGTCAGAGCCAATCAATTAAGGCTAAGATTATTTATGTTTTTGTCTTGTGTTTGTTGTCATGTAGGTACCTGGAGTTGGAGGCAAGATAGGAGAGCAAACGCAGGAAAAACGGACCTGGGAAGAAGGCTTCTTGGGCGCTGAATGAATCAGGCGCCTAGTAAGAGCTTGGGCGCCCTAGTTAGGGGCTACCCATCCCACGCGCTTGGTAAGCCAGGCACCTGAGGCTTCCCAGGCGCCTAGGAGGCTCCTAGGCGCCTGGGAGGCTACCTTATCCCTATGCGATATTCTCTGCTACGGATGAAGTTTTGACCACACGTGGCAGGCTCCCAAGAGCCCTTAGGTGCCCGAGAACGTAGCATATAAAGCGGTTCGAGCCCTCACTTCAGAACAACACCTTCTACATCCGCTAAAGCATCCTATGTGAAGCAAACGCGCTAAAGTCGAAGCTCTGCGACCAAGGAGGCTCTAGGAGGAAGTGCATTGCACTTCGGACTTCCGAATTGGCTAGATCTTCGTGTCAGATTGGTTTGCTTTTAATTTACAAAGCTGTAATTATTGATTCTATTTGTGTTTCCTTTTTAAACTTTAAGACATGTTTCTCCACCTCCGGAAAGTCCGGAAAGGAGACCACTAGTGGACTCACGCTGAGTACTTAGGCCTTGGATGTACTGACCTTGGGGGGTTGAGAACCAAGTAAATCCCGCGAGTCTTTGTTGTTTTTGTCTTTCTTTATTATTTCCGCTACGTACTAACTCTGATAGAAAGATGATCAAACGAAGTTTTTTGACGAAATTACTCGAGTCAATATTCACACTCCCCTCTATCGACCTGCACCAATCCTACATCTTCTTTCTCTTTCTTCCTCCTTGGCCAAAACTCCCTAGTGGAGGTTCTTATGCTTTGTGAACCATCCAATGTTGCTAGCACAACTAAGGTGGTTCTTCTCTGAGGCATAAATCGTATTTGTGTGGATACTACTAGAGGCACAGACACTTGTGTTGGATCGAGAAGAACAATAGAGGGGGGGGGTGAATATCGTAAAACGTTTCGGATTCGAAAAGAGAATAGGCAGCGGAAAATAAAGAAACACAAACGCGAACTCAAGCGATTTTACTAGGTTCAGAGTCGCGGTCGGCTCCTACTCCAAGGCCCACGGTCGTTGACCATTTACTGGGGCAATTCTATATATGCGCAAATGTTTACAGAGAAATTTTAAGTTGTAGTACAGTAAACTGAAAATTAAGCTCTTTCGTTACCGACGTCTGGTGTGGATTGTACTTCGGAGCAGAGGGTCGTCGTCGGCGCTTCAATCTCGAGATGGGAGGTTTTCGGAGCAGAGCGCTTGGGTCGAAGAGCGTAGTAGCGTTGGAAGAATGTGTTGAGAAGCCTTGGGGGTCGAGCTCCTTATATAGTGAGCTTGGGGGCGCCCGGGAAGTTGGGGGCGCCCTCCACCTGTCACTTGATCCGGCAAACTCTCGGTCAGCCATTATCACTCCAGGATCGGGCTGAGGTTTGACGGGGGCACTCGGGATGCAGGGGGCGCCCGGGTTGACTCGGTCCGCTGGCTTCTCACTGAGTTAAACTCTATCCGCTTCGTTGGCTTGAGCCCAGGGCGCCCGGGAGCACAGGGGCGCCCGGGAGCATGGGGGCGCCCTGCCCATTGAGCTTCCGAAGCATTTTCTTGCTTAACTCTTGTTTGGCTTTTACCTGGGGCGCCCAGGACCTCCCGGGCACCCAACCCAGCTGCTGCCTCTCTCCTTTGAGACGTTCTGAGCTGCAGAAACTCTTTCCTTCGGTCCTGCATCCAGGGTTAGTACCAAACATGATAAAGCAAGTATGTTAGTGAGTCTTACAGCCGTAGCTATCTTGGTTCTGACTTTGGGTCTCCAAAATGGAACCCTAGGTTGAATCGACGCCTACTGTTCCCTCGACGGGGAACGCGTCCTCACCTACTCTTCTCAGGAGAATTTACCTGTTGCCAATCGGCTCCTTCGGTTGGACTTTTGCCCAGCAGTCCTTTGCCAGGTGCCTAGCTGTCCTTCGCTAGGTCTTCAGTACCAAGCAGTCCTTCACTTGGTGCCCAGTAGTCCTTCGCCAGGTCTTCGGTTCCAAGCAGTCCTTCGCCTGGTGCCCAGCAATCCTTCGCTAGGTCTTTGGTTCCAAGCAGTCCCTTGCCTGGTGCCTAGCAGTCCTTTGCTAGGTCTTCGACTCCTAGTAGTCCTTCGCTAGGTGCCCAGCAGCCCTTCGCCAGGTCTTCAGTTCTGATGCCTAGCAGTCCTTCGCTAGGTGCCTAGCAGTCCTTCGCTAGGACTTCAATCTGCACATTCAAGTAGCATGTTAGATAAACATAACATCTTAACTTTTGAAACCTTTTGCCATTATCAAAATACAGGTTCGACTTGGGTGCTGTCTGCACCAACAATCTCCCCCTTTTTGATTTATGGCAACCTGATTCAAAAAGTTAAGTTAATCAAGATAGGTGATATGACAGTTTAGTTTCCTCCCCCTGGAAGGAATCTCCCCCTAGGTTTTTCAAAGGTTCGTGGGGTTTTGAAAAAATTTCTAGGTCTAAAGATGAAATTAATTTTTCAATACTTAGAACATTTTTCAAAAGAAATTTTTAGAAAAAAATTTTCCAAAAAGAATTTGGTTGGGCACATTGGAAAATTTATACTTAGAAAAAAAATTTCTAAAATATCTTCTGAAGTTTTAAGTTCTTAGAAACACTTAAAAATTTTCAATCTCTTTAGTACTTTAGAAGCTTTATACTTAGAAACTTTTCTATTAGAGAAGTTTAGAAATAAGTACTTAGAGATATTTTGAACATAGCTTAAGTATAAGTAGTTAGAAACTACTTTTGAAAACTGCTTGGGTCAAGTACTTAGAACCAATTTTAAAATTAACTTAGGTTAAGTACTTAGACAAAAAAAATAGTTTTGAAAAACTTGGATTAAGTACTTTGAAATAGTTTTGAAAAACTTAGATTAAGTACTTTGAAACAGTTTTGAAAAACTTAGATAAAGTACATTGAAAGAAGGATAAAGTTTTGAATACTTTTTGAAGAAAGGATAAAGTTTTGAAAATTTATTTTGAATTTTGAATTTTGAATTTTTTTTTAACTTTCTCTCCTTTCCTATCTCTCCCCCTTTGCCATATATCAAAAACAAAGCAATATAGCAAAAAAATAAATTGCATAAGGATATAACACAAGAATAATGTGCTGTACTGAACCAATTTCAAGATATAAGCTGAACCAAATCAATTTAAATTATCTCTGTAGGGTCCTGTCTAAGCCACTTAGTTATTTACTAACTGTTATAAATAGTAGTTTTCGCTAGGGTTAGTCAAGTTAAGTGTTCTGTTCAAGTTAGATTTTTTAAACTTGACACTTAACCTGATTACTGTTTAAGTTGTATTTAGTGCCCCAATTACTGCAGATGTACTGACTTAAAGCATCTTGAATTAAGGCAAAGACCTAAGCATCTCAACCCATTCTAGGTTATCATTCAAAAGTACCCTAAGGTGCTTGTGAGATGCTGACTTCTAGATCTATAGGTGCATGCAGTTCTAGGGTTAGGGCCTAGGCTAAGTCCATTTGTGAAAAAGACCCTAGTTTTAAAGGGGTAGTTTTTCCAAAAAAAAACTAAGTCGAAAAATTATTTTTAAAAAAATGCTAAAAGATTTTTCAAACTAATTAAAAGCTGATTTTGAAATCAAGTAAAGCAGAAAAAAACAAAAAAAAATAGAGTAAACCTATTCTACCAAGCATAATCCTAACTGCCTTCTTAGTGAGCTGAACTCAGACTCAGGTAGGGGTTTGATGAATATGTCAGCTAAGTTAGATTTAGAGTCTACATACTTAAGGACTATTTCACCCCAGGCTATATGATCTCTTACAAAGTGATGTTTGACTTCTATGTGTTTAGTTCTGGAATGTTGGATTGGGTTCTTAGTTAGATTAATTGAGCTTATATTGTCAATGAAGACTTGAGTTTGGGTGTAGTTAAGCTGGAAGTCCTTAAGAGTGTGCATCATCCATAGTAGTTGTGCTACACACTCTCCTAAGACAACATACTCAGCTTCAGTTGTGGATAGAGCTACACAGTGTTGTTTTCTGCTGCACCAACTTACTAGACTATTTCCTAACAGTTGGCAGCTTCCACTTGTGCTCTTTCTATCTAATTTACAACTAGCGTAGTCAGAATCCGAGTATCCTAACAAGTTAAAGGTTGAGGTCCTAGGATACCAAATCCCTACATTTAGGGTGCCCTTAACATATCTTAGTATTCTTTTTAGGGATGCTAAGTGCGTTTCCTTAGCACAGGTTTGGTATCTAGCACACATTCCTACAGTAAAAAGGATATCATGTCTGCTTGCTGTAAGGTACAGTAGACTTCCAATCATACTTCTATAGAGTTTAAGATCTACTGATTTACCATCAGGGTCACTATCTATTTTTATATTGGTGGCCATGGGGGTATTTATGCTTTTAGAGTTATCCATTTTAAATTTCCTTATTAACTCCTTAGCATATTTGGATTGATGGACATAGTTTTCATCCCTAGTTTGTTTAATTTGTAAACCAAGAAAAAAATTGAGCTCTCCAACCAAGCTCATTTCAAATTCATTTTCCATTATTTTAACAAATTCTTTTAAGAAATTTGAGTTAGTAGACCCAAAGATTATGGACTTTGGGTTTACAACAAACATTATTTATGATTTAGATACTAGGGGTAGGTTTATAGTGTAAACATTATTTTTCCTAGTGCCCTTAAGTAGGATTTATGAGTCTTGCAAGTTTCTAATCAGGCAGTTAGAATTGTTAAAGGTAACTACATAACCAATATCACACAATTGACTTATGCTAAGCAAGTTAAATTTAAAATCTTCAACCAAAAGAACTTTCTTAATAACAAAGTCAGATTTAAGTTCAATATTACCTGACCCAATCACCTTGAGTGTAGCATTGTTACCAAATGCTATTGAGCCTAGGTTTTTGAACTTGAGTTTGGTGAATTTCAATTTATCCCCAGTCATGTGTCTGGAGCATCCGCTATCCAACATCCATTGGTCCAAATCTTTATGTTCCTACACATAAAGAGTTTTGTTGATTTGGATCCAATTAGAATTAGGAATAGCTTAAATTGATTTTCACAGCCTAGTCTGTCTCACCCAATCTAGAGTTATCAATCACGTTTGCCTTATGGGTTTTTGTGAGACAGGTTTTAATAGATAGAATTATATATATATTTTTTAAAAAAATGATTTATTTTGAAAAACTTAAATTAATTTTGAAAACAGTTGATTCTGAGTTTATTTTTTTTTAAAAATGTTTGAATCTACAAGTAACTGAAAATTTGTGTTAGATTCAAATTTGACAAAGAATAATTTGAATTTGAATTTCAAAAATTGGCTTCCAGGTCTTGGCGAGGCACTAGGCCTTCTTTGGCCGTAGCCTTATTGGATCATCAACCATTTCCTTGACAAAGCCTTTTAATGAAATTTCATTTTCAAAATTATCTTTTGAAAGATTCTAGTCTAACTAGTTTGGGTTTTGGATCGGTACCTTCGGCTAGTTTCACCAATCTAAAGAGACCAAGTAATGTATACTTGACCTTATTAGAAGAGGCTTCCCTAACGTACTATCATCTCACCGCCACCCAATACTATGTTGTTCAAATTTCAGTTAAGTTGGTTCAGTCCTTAAACTAACCATTCCTAAGTCTAAGCATGGTAAATTGCAGAAATTAAATAAACAAGCAATCATGCAATTTAAAACAAGAATAGAAATTTATCTAACTATGAATATTGTTTTTAATTTGGCTCCCCCTGGACTAAAGCCGCGATAATGTTTCGGCAAGATGTGAATCTTGTCCTTGGGGATCCAATACTGATTTAATCCAGTTTGTTTGTTCAGTCACAGTTTGGGTACCCATGCCTGAGCTTTAGGTCTAGACTGGTTCAGTACAGCATAGTATGATCTTTGTCTAGATTTGGTTCTATAGCCTAATCCGGATCGATTTAGAACCGACTTCTGTTTTCCAAGAATCATGTCAAGACCCTTGGAACCAGAAGTGAACCGTTCTAAGGCTGATCTAAGGTCCTTGACTTGAGTTTTCAAGGAGGAGTTCTCTTCCTCAAGTTTTTCAACTTGAGTAGAGGTTCCTTCTTGAACCTTCTCAGTTAAGGATCTAGAGTCAGCTCCCTCTTTCAGGAGTTTTACTTCCTGTCGGAGAGATTCGACTCGGAGTTTGGCTTTCGCCAAGTCTCGAGAAAGATACACAATTAATTCATTTAACTGATTTCTAGAAAAACCACTTACAGTTATTTCTCCATCCTCTGAAAATGTAAGTTTGCCGTCGTCCGGCTACGATTCTGACTCGGTCTCGATTTCTTCTGAAGCGGTTAGTGCGAGCAGGTTCGACTGTGGGACCTCTTCTTCTTCGGAGGAGGAGGACTCGTCCCATGTTGACTGAAGTGCCTTCTTCTTTCTCGTCTTCTTTGTTTCCTTCAGATTGGGGCATTCAGTCTTGTAGTGACCCTTCTTCTTGCACTCGTAACAGGTCACGTTTGGTTTATTCTTTTCATTTGAGGGTTCAGCTGGTTCTTCCTTTCTTCGGCTGGCTTTCCTTCTGTTGGTCTGGTTCTTTAGTTCTTTGTAGTAGTCCCGGGCTAGCCGAACCAGCTTCGGTCGATTTCCCTCGCTGTCTTCTGAGTCTGAGTCTGAATCAGACTCGGGTGCAGGTTGAGGCTTCTTCTTGGTTGTCTTTCCAGCTTTACCTGCAACAAAAGCGATGCATTTCTTGGCCAGATTGCAGTTAGTCTGCTCATGCAATTCTAATTCAGAAAATAGTTCATCTAACTTAATTTTAGAAAGATCCCTTGAAACTTTGTACGCATCTACCATAGATGCCCACAAAGTGTTTCTTGGGAATGCGTTAAGGGTGTACCTTATCAGGTCACGATTTTCTACCTTGTGACCGATGGTGTGTAGACCGTTCATCAGCACTTGAATTCTGGCGTGGAGCTGAGCTGCAGATTCGCTGTTGTTCATCTTGATGGTGTACAGCTTGTTCAGCAGAAGGTCCCTCTTGCTGATTCAGGTGTCGGAGGTTCCTTCGTGTAATTTAGTCAACTTACCCCAGAGTTCTTTTGCGCTGTTGAATGTACCCACCTGGTTCAGCTCCTCTTTAGTTAGGCCACATTGGAGCGTTTGGGTCGCTTTGGCATCAGCTTCAATTTTCTTTTTGAGTGAAGCGTCCCAATCAGTGTAAGATTGTTGTACTCCGTCAGCATTCTTCGGTATTTCCAGTCCGGACTGGATTATTATCCACATGTCCACTTGAGTTTTCAGGTGGACCTCCATCCTACTCTTCTAGTAGGAGAAATCCTCCCCACTGAAGAGCGGTGGTCTGGCGGTGCTGAAACCTTCTTGCATGGCTATTAAGTATTTACTGAAAAAGACAGAGAAAAGAAAAAAATGTCCCAAGACTTGGTCTTGGATTAGCAGTGCGGGACAAAAAAAATTATCGAGTGGTGTTACACCGGTCTCGATTAACGATAAAATTTCGAAGAAAAAATTAAAACAATTCGAAGAAAATCCAAAAAATTCTTAAATTGGTGGTTGCACCAAATTTGAGCTTCCCCGCTCTGATACCACTTGTTGGATCGAGAAAAACGATAGAGGGGGGGTGAATATCGTAAAACGTTTCAGATTCGAAAAGAGAATAGGCAGCGGAAAATAAAGAAACACAAACGTGAACTCAAGCGATTTTACTTGGTTCGGAGTCGCGGTCGTATCCTACTCCAAGGCCCACGGTCGTTGACCGTTTACTGCGGGCAATTCTATATGTGCGCAAATATTTACAGAGAAATTTTATAGTTGTAGTACAGTAAACTGAAAATTAAGCTCTTTCGTTACCGACGTCCGGTGTGGATTGTACTTTGGAGCAAAGTTAAGTATTGTTTGTGATCTAACGTGTTATCTTAAGTGTTTAGGAAAGTCCTAGTTTACTAGGCACTAAGTCCTGATCTGCAGGATTGGACATAAAAACCTGACCCAATGATGGGCACTGAAGACCTGGTGAGTAAAGTTGGGCACAAAGACCTGATCGAGAGTTGGACACCAAAGTCCAGGTAAAGGATTGGAAAGAAGACTTAGTCGAGTGAGGACTACAAATAAGAGTCGTGACGGGTTGAGGTACGGACGTCAAGAGTTTCAGAGTCATTGGAGGCCAAGCATACGTCCAACCAGAGGTTCTGGTTGGCGACAGGTAACTTCTCCAAAGTGGAGTAGGTGAGGATGCGTTCCCCGGAAGAGAGAGCACAGAGTGCAGTCAAGCACCTTAGTACGGATAAGGCTTCGACTGAGCACAGATCACGCAACGGGTTTAGGGTTTTAGGGTTTAGGATCATAGCAACATGGGCACTTGTGATGGCTATACGGCTGACCGAGTAACCCTATATAAGAGTGTTGGTGCAAGTTGCATCAGTGTTGTCCTCCTCTAAGTGTTTTAATGTTTGACAATATGCTTAAGTCAGTGATACATTGAACAAGGGAAGGGTAAGTCAAGAGAGGAGTATCAAAGTGAAGGAAAGTCCTAGTAAACCTAGGCAATAAGTCCTGATTCGAAGAATTGGGCACTAAGTCCTGACCGAGGGTTGGGCACCTAAGACCTGACCGAGGGTTGGGCACTAAGTCCTGGTTCGTGGAATTGGGCACTAAGTCTTGACCGAGAGCTGGGCACCGAAGACCTGGTGAGTAAAGTTGGGCAATAAGTCCTGGTGAGTGAAGCTGGGCAAAAGTCCTGATGAGTGAAGTTAGGCACTAAGTCCTGGACCTAGGGTTTGGGCACGAAGTCTTGGTCTGAGGGATTGAGCAACTTAGCTGAGCGATGACTAAGGACAGAAGTAGAGAGGGTCGAGGTTCGGACGTCTCGAGATCCGAGAGTATCGAAGGCTAAGCAAAAGTCCACCCAAATGGACAGGGTGGCAACCGTCTCCTGAGAGGAGTAGGTAAAAGGCGCGTTCCCGGGGGAGGGAACTTGCGTCGGTTCGACCTAGTGTCACGGAAATCTGAAGTCAGAACCATTTCATTAAGACTAAGGTTGTACATGTGTTTGCTTTGTATTTGTGCATCTTGCAGGTACCTAGAATGGAAGACAAAGCAGGGAAACAACACACAACGAAGCTGGAAGCCAGCCTGCTAGGCGCCCCCATTGAAGGGGGCGCCCTAAAGGAGATAGGCGCCCCCATCAACTGGGGCGCCTCAGTGAAAGGAGGCAAAACAGGCTTCCATTCAGGCGCCCCAGATGATACAGGCGCCTTGGTTGAAAGTTGTATCTGCTGCTGCGAGTGCGAAGCAGGGATAAGCTTTGACCAAGTTCATTGAGGCGCCTGGGAGGTCCAGGGTGCCCTGGTCAAGAGGTTTATCTGCTGTGGCGAGTTCGACGTGGAGATAAACTTTGACCAAGTCCTTTGAGGCGCCCCAGTCATCACAGGCGCCCCAATGAACACTATAAAAGGGGCTTCGACCTCTCAGCTCAGTACAAGACTTCCAAACACTATTCTAAGCTTCCCAAGTGACGACAAAGCGCTAACGACGAAGCTCTATGACCAGGAGGCTCCAGGCGGAAGTGCGCGGCACTTCGGAGGTCCAGATCGGCCGAGTTTCAATTCTATTTGTTCGGTTTGAGTTTACATTCTGCAGTTAAATTTATCTATCATTTTTTTTGTAATTTCTGCACTGTAAGACGAGTTTCTCCGCCTCTGAAAAGTCCGGAAAGGAGACCATTAGTGGACGAGTGTTCCTGTGCTTAGGCCTTGGATGTACTGACCCTGGGGGGTTGGGAACCAAGTAAAAAATCCCGTGTGCAATCTGTCTTTCGTCCTGTTTCATTCTTTCTTTTTATTTTTTCCGTTGTGCTACTAACGCTCTGTTTAGAATGAATATTCTTAAGTATATGATCGGAAGTTTCCATGAAAGATTTACGGTCGATATTCACCCCCCTCATCGACGTCACCGGTCCTACAATTGGTATCAGAGCCAGACCGCTCTTCACCGGACTAATCGTCGACGGAGCAAAGACGCCAGGAGTTGAGGGGAGCCCAAGGGTGAATCAGGTATATTTTATATTAAATGTCAATTTTTTAATTCCATATAATATGTTTCAAGTGCAGAGAGAGAGGACACTATAAATATCAGTGCCCTACTCGTAAGACTCGTTCTTCACCGGCGACAAAAGACATACCAGCACCAGGAGGCCGGAGGAACAAAGATCACATCAAATGCTTCAAGTGCGAAAAATACGGACACTACAAGAATAAATGTCCGGCAAAGGTACACAAAATTTACGTTCCGAAATATTTTCAAATTCCTGCACTATCCTATGTAGATAATTTAGATAATTTTTCTGAAAATTAGAATTTTTGCATAGTCAAGTAAATATCTTGCATGACCAGTTACAAAATGTGAATATGATTAAAATATCAAAAATTAATTATTTAATTTTTAATACCAACTCAATAATTTCAAAAATTAATTCTGATAATTTTACTAATAATATTGAGTTTAAATCTGATAATCTTGAAGATAATATTGAAATTAAATCTGATAATCTTAAGGATAATCCAGAATTTAATTTTGAAATTCTTAAGGATAATATTGAAATTAAATCTGATAATCTTAAGGATAATCCAGAATTTAATTTTGAAATTCTTAAGGATAATATTGAAATTATCTCTGATAATCTTAAGGATAATCCAGAAATTAATTTTGAAATTCTTAAGGATAATCCAGAACTTAATGTTGATAATCTTAAGAATAATCCCGAACTTAATTGTGAAATTCTTGAAATTAATCCTGAAAATATTGAAAATATTTCTGACGATAATGAGGACAATTCTGAGGATAGTGGAGATAATCTTTAGATAATAATTTAATTATTCTCTTGGATAATCTTGAAATATTAACTAGTGGCCCATATTACTCCACCTATTATGAAGATATAAATGGAAATAATCTTGATGACGAGGATGAGGAGGAAAAGGAATTATCTGAGATTAAGGCTATGATGGATCGAGAAAACATGATAGAGGGGGGGTGAATATCGTGAAAACGTTTCGGATTAGAAGTTAAGAGAATACACATCGAAAATTAAAACAAACACACAGAACGCAAGGATTTTTACTTGGTTCGAAGTCGCGGTCGGCTCCTACTCCAAGGCCCACGGTCCTTGACCGTTTACTGCGGGCAATTCTATAATGCGTAAAGTTTTACAAAGATTTGTACAATAATAGAGCAGTAAAAAGAACAAGTTTACTCTTCGTTACCGACGCCCGGTGTGGATTGTGCCTTGGAGTGGAGGATCGTCATCGGCTCTTGAATCTCAAGATTAGAGGTTTTCGGAGCAGAGCGCTTGAGTCGAAGAGCGTAGAGGCGTTGGAAAAACTGATTGTGAAGCCTTAGGGGTCGAGCCCCTTTTATAGCACTCCTGGGGGTGCCCGGGACGCTGGGGGCACCTGACACGTGCCTTCGGATCCGAGAACTCTCATCCGAAGCTCGGTCAGCGCTTATCCCTCCAAAATCGGGCTCGGAGCTGACGGGGGCACCCGGGACACTAGGGGCGCCCCAGTTGACTTGGTCTGCTGGCTTCTCGACTGAGTTCGCTTCGATCTCTTGGTTTGCTTAGACCCAGGGCGCCCGAGGCATTTGGGGCGCCCGGGACCATCAGGGCGCCCGGGAGCTTGAGGGCGCCTGTCCCAGTAAGCTCCCGAAGCGATTCTTGCTCAATTGGTTGTTTGGCTTTGACCTTGGGTGCCCGGGACCTCCCGGGCGCCTAGCCCAGCTGCTGCTCCTCTCCTCTGGGGCGTTCTGAGTTGCAGAAGCACGTTCCTTTGGTCCCAGCATCCAAGGTTAGTTCCACAACAAACACGGCAAGAAATGTTAGGTTTATACAACCTTAGCTGTCTTGGTTCTGACTTCGGGTCTCCCAAATGGAACCCTAGGTCGAACCGACGCCTACTGTTACCTCGACGGGGAAAGCGTCCTCACCTACTCCTCTCAGGAGAGTTTACCTTTTGCCAACCGGCTCCTCCGATTGGAATTTTGCCCAGTAGTCCTTCGCCAGGTGCCTAGCAGCCCTTCGCCAGGTCTTCGGTTCCTAGCAGTCCTTCGTCAGGTGCCTAGCAGTCCTTCGCCAGGTCTTAGACTCCTAGCAGCCCTTCGCCAGGCGCCAGGTCTTAGACTCCTAGCAGCCCTTCGCCAGGTGCCTAGCAGTCCTTCGTCAGGTCTTTAGGTTTCGATGCCTAGCAGTCCTTCGCTAGGTGCCCAGCAACCCTTCGCTAGGTGCCCAGCAACCCTTCGCCAGGACTTCTTTCTGCACACTCAGTGAGCACATTAGACCAACATAACATCTTAACTTTTGAACCCTTTGCCAATATTAAAACCCAGGTTCGACTTAGGTGCTGCCTGCACCAACAATCTCCCCCTTTTTGATTTATAGCACCCGGTTCAAAAAGTTAAGTTAAAACAAACACAGGTAAAATTTCAATTTCATTTCCTCCTCCTGAAAGGAATCTCCCCCTAGATTTTTCAAAGGTTCGCGGGGTTTGAAAAAATTTCTAAGTCTACAAGGGAATTTTTTTTTCAACACTTAGAATCTTTTCCAAAAAACATGTAAGTTTAGAAAATATTTCCAAAATTTTTTTTTTAAACCATCTCTCCTTTCCAATCTCTCCCCCTTTGCCATATATATAAAAAAAACAATATAGCAAAATATTATAGCAAAAGAAGTAAGGTGTTGTACTGAACCAATTCAAGATATAAACTGGACCAAATCAATTCTAATTTTCTCTTTCGGGTCCTGTCTAACCCAATTATCTCCTTACTAACTGTTATAAATAGTAGCTTTCGCTAGGGTTAGTCAAGTTAAGTGTTCTGTTTAAGTTAGATTTTCTAAGCTTGACACTTAACCTGATTACTGTTGATTGGTATTTAGTGCCCCAATTACTGCAGATGCACAGACTTAAGCATCTTGAATCAAGGCAAAGACCTAAGCATCTCAACCCATTCTAGGTGATCAATCAAAAAGTACCCTAAGGTGCTTGTGAGATGCTGGCTTCTAGATCTATAGGTACATGCAGTTCTAGGGTTAGGGCCTAAGCTAAGTCCATTTGCGAAAAAGTCTTAGTTTTGAAAGGGGGTAATTTTTTTTCATAAGAAAAACTAAGTAGAAAAATTATTTTTTAAAAATGTAACAAAAATGATTTTTCAAATTAAGTAGAAACTGATGAATAATAAAACAGTTTTAAAAAACAGAAGTAGAGCAAACCTATTCTACCAAGCATAACCCTAAATGCCTTCTTAGTGAGCTGAACTCAGACTCAGGTAGGAGTTTAGTGAATATGTCAGCTAAGTTAGATTTAGAGTCTACATGCTTAAGGACTATCTCACCCCTAGCTACATGATCTCTTACGAAGTGGTGTTTGACTTCTATGTGCTTAGTTCTAGAGTGTTGGATTGGATTCTTAGTTAGATTAATTGAGCTTATATTGTCAATGTAGACTTGAGTTTGGGTGTAGTTGAGCTGAAAGTCCTTGAGAGTGTGCATCATCCATAAGAGTTGTGCTACACACTCTCCTAGAGCAACATACTCAGCTTCAGTTGTGGATAGAGCTACACAGTGTTGCTTTCTGCTGCACCAACTTACTAGATTATTTCCTAAGAGTTGGCAGCTTCCACTAGTACTCTTTCTATCTAGTTTACAACCAGCATAGTTAGAATCCGAGTATCCTGACAAGTCAAATGTTGAGGTCCTAGGATACCAAACCCCTACATTTAGGTGCCCTTAATGTATCTTAGTATTCTTTTTAGGGTTGCTAAATGTGTTTCCTTAGCACAGGTTTGGTATCTAGCACATATTCCTACAGCAAAAAGGATATCAGGCCTGCTGGCTGTAAGGTACAGTAGACTTCCAATCATACTTCTATAAAGTTTAGGGTCTACTGGTTTACCATCAGGGTCACTATCTATTTTTACATTTGTGGCCATGGGGGTACTTATGCTTTTGGAGTTGTCCATTTTGAATTTCTTTATTAACTCCTTAGCATATTTGGATTGATGGACATAGTTTCTATCTCTAGTTTGCTTAATTTGTAACCCTAGAAAGAAATTGAGCTCACCAACTAAGCTCATTTCAAATTCATTTTCTATTATTTTAACAAATTCTTTTAGAAAATTTGAGTTGGTGGATCCAAAAATTATATCATCGACGTAGATTTGGGCAATAAAGATTTCTTTTCCTAAGGTCTTAATAAATAGGGTTGAGTCAATTTGTCCTTGTTTAAATTCTTTAGAAATTAAGTAGGTTGATAAACGCTCATACCATGCCCTAGGTGCTTGTTTGAGTCCATAAAGTGCTTTAGTGAGCTTGTAAACATGGTCAGGTCTTTCTAAGTCCTCAAAACTGCGGGGTTGTCCTACATAGACTTCTTCTTTAATAAATCCTTTTAGAAAAGTTGACTTTACATCCATTTGGTAGAGTTTAAATCCTTTATGGGATGCAAATGCTAACAACATTCTAATGGACTCAAGTCTAGCTACTGGGGCATAGGTTTCGTCATAATCTAACCCTTCTACTTGACTGAACCCTTTGGCTACTAAGCGGGCTTTATTTCTCACTATTTTTCTTGATCATTTAGCTTATTCCTAAAGACCCACTTAGTATCAATAATGGATTTGCCATTAGGTTTAGGTACTAGTTCCCAGACCTGGTTTGTTTTCCTTGGTTGTATGATTCACATATTAAGTTTTCATGGTTCTTGATTTTAGGTGTACCTTTAATTAGGCCAAGTTGAGTGATTTTTGAAATTAATCTCAGATTAGTGTGACCTAATCTCCTATGCCAGAGGTTTGATTCTTCTAACTGAGTTAACATGCATTTAGGTATTAAGGGTAGGTTTATAGTGTAAACATTATTTTTCCTAGAGCCCTTAAGCATGATTTCTGAGTCTTGTAAGTTTCTAATCAGGCAGTTAGAGTGGGTGAAGGTAACTACATAGCCAGTATCACATAATTGACTTATGCTAAGCAGGTTAAATTTAAAATCTTCAACTAAAAGCACCTTTTTAATAATAAAGTCAGATTTGAGTTCAATGTTACCTGACCCAATCACCTTGAGTGTAACATTGTTGCCAAATGCTATTGAGCCTAGATTCTTGAACTTGATTTTGGTGAATTTCAATTTATCCCCAGTCATGTGTCTGGAGCACCCGCTATCCAACATCCATTGGTCCAAATCTTTATGTTCCTACACATAAAGAGTTTTGTTGATTTGGATCCAATTAGAATTAAGGATAGCCTAAATTGTTTTCACAGCCTAGTCTGTCTCACCCAATCTAGAGTTATCAATCACGTTAGCCTTATGGGTTTTTGTGAGACAGGTTTTAGTAGACAGAATTATTTTTGAAAGATCATGATTTATTTTGAAAAAGTTAAATTAATTTTGAAAACAATTGTTTTTGAATTTATTTTGAAAAAGAGTGTTTGAATCTACGATTAACTAAAAATTTGTGTTAGATTCGAATTTGACAAAGAATAATTTGAATTTGAATTTTAAAAATTGGCTTCCAGGTCTTGGCGAGGCACTAGGTCTTCTTTGGCCGTAGCCTTATTGGATCATCAACCCTTTCCTTGACAAAGCCTTTTAATGAAATTTCATTTTCAAAGTTACTTTTTGAAAAATTCTGGTCTAACTAGTTTGGGTCTTGGATCGGTAGCTTCGGCTAGTTCCACCAGTCTAAAGAGACCAAGTAGTGTATACTTGATCTTATTAGAAAAGGGCTTCCCTAACGTACTATCATCTCACCGCCACCCAATACTATGTCGTTCAAATTTCGGTTAATTGGTTTAGTCCGTAATCTAACCATTCCTAAGTCTAAACATGGTAAATTGTAGAAAATAAATAGACAAGCAATCATGCAATTTAAAACAAGAAAAGAAATTCATATAACTACAAAAATTGTTTTTAATTTGGCTCCTCCTGGACTAAAGCCACGATAATGGTTCGGCAAGATGTGAATATTGTCCTTGGGGATCCAATACTGATTTGATCCAGTTTGGTTGTTCAGGCACAGTTTGGGTACCCATGCCTGAACTTTAGGTCTATACTGATTCAGTACAGCATAGTATGACCTTTGTCTCGCCTTGGTTCGATAGCCTAACCCGGATCGATTTAGAACGGACTTTTGTTTTCCAAGGATCATATCAAGACCCTTGGAACCAGAAGTGAATCGTTCCAAAGCTGCTCTAAGGTCCTTGACTTGAGTTTTCAAGGAGGAGTTCTCTTTCTCAAGTTTTTCAACTTGAGTAGAGGTTCCTTCTTGAACCTTCTCAGTTGAAGATCTAGAGTCAGCTCCCTCTTTTAGGAGTTTTACTTCCTGTCGTAGGGATTTGACTCGAATTTTGGCTTTCGCCAAGTCGCGAGAAAGGTAAGCAATTAATTCAGTTAATTGAATTCTAGAAAATCCACTTACAGTGATTTCGTCGTCCTCTGAAAATGTGAGTTTGCCGTCGTCCGGTTCCGATTCTGACTCGGTCTCGATTTCTTCCGAAGCAGTCAGAGTGAGTAGGTTTGACTGTGGCGCTTCTTCTTCTTCTTCAGAGGAAGACTCGTCCCACGTTGCTTGAAGGGCCTTCTTCCTTCTTGTCTTCTTTGTCTCCTTCAGATTTGGGCATTTCGTCTTGTAATGGCCCTTCTTTTTGCATTCGTAACAGGTCACATTTGGTTTGGTCTTTTCATTTGAAGGATCAGTTGGTTCTTCCTTTCTTCGGCTGGCTTTCCTTCTGTTGGTCTGGTTTTTCAGTTCCTTGTAGTAGTCCCGGGCTAGCCGAACCAGTTTGGGTCGATTTCCTTCACTGTCTTCTGAGTCTGAATCTGAGTCAGGCTCGGGTGCAGTTGGGGCTTCTTCTTAGTCATCTTTCCAGTTTTACCTGCAACAAATGCAATGCCTTTCTCGGCCAGGGTGCAGTTAGTCTGCTCATGTAATTCAAGCTCAGAAAACAACTCATCTAATTTAATTTTAGACAAATCCCTTGAGACTTTGTACGCATCTACCATAGATGCCCACAAAGTGTTTCTCGGGAGGGCGTTAAGGGTGTACCTGATCAGGTCACGGTTTTCTACCTTGTGACCGATTGAATGTAGACCGTTCATCAGCTCCTGGATTCTGGCGTGGAGCTGGGCTGCAGATTCACTGTCGTTCATCTTGATTGTGTACAGCTTATTTAGCAGTAGGTCCCTCTTGCTGATTCGGGTGTCGGAGGTTCCTTCGTGCAACTCAATCAACTTACCCCAGAGTTCTTTTACACTGTTGAATGGTCCTACCAGGTTCAGCTCTTCTTTGGTTAGGTCGCATTGGAGTGTTTGAGTTGCTTTAGCATCAGCCTCGATTTTTCTTTTCAGTGTTGTATCCCATTCGGTGTATGATTATGGCACTCCTTCAGCGTTCTTCGGGATTTCCAGTCCATATTGGATTATTATCCACATGTCCACCTGAGTTTTCAGGTGGACTTCCATCCGACTCTTCCAGTAGGAGAAGTCCTCCCCACTAAAAAGTGGTAGTCTGGCTGTACTGAACCCTTCTTGCATGGCCATTTAGTAATTACTGAAATAATGACAAAAAAAACTATCCCAAGACTAGGTCTTGGATTAGCAGTGCGGGAATACGATATTAAAAGAAATTATCCAGTGGTGTTGCACCAACCTCGATTATCGACAAAAGTTCGATCGAAAAAAGAAATAAAAAAATTCGAAGAAAAATCCGAAAAACTCTCAAATTTGTGGTTGCACCAAATTTGAGCTTCCCCCCTCTGATACCACTTGTTAGATTGAGAAAACACGATAGAGGAGGGGGGGTGAATATCGTGAAAACGTTTCAGATTAGAAGTTAAGAGAATACACAGCGGAAATTAAAACAAACACACAGAACGCAAGGATTTTTACTTGGTTCGGAGTCGCAATCGGCTCCTACTCCAAGGCCCACGGTCCTTGACCGTTTACTGTGGGCAATTCTATAATGCGTAAAGTTTTACAAAGATTTGTACTATAATAGTGCAGTAAAATGAACAAGTTTACTCTTCGTTACCGACGCCCGGTGTGGATCGTGCGTCGGAGCGGAGGGTCGTCGTCGGCGCTTGAATCTCTAGATTGGAGGTTTTCGGAGCAGAGCGCTTGAGTCAAAGAGCGTAGAGGCATTGGAAAAACTGATTGTGAAGCCTTAGGGGTCGAGCCCCTTTTATAGCACTCCTGGGGGCGCCCGGGACGCTGGGGGCGCCTGACACGTGCCTTCGGATCCGAGAACACTCATCCGAAGCTCGGTCAGCGCTTATCCTTCCAAAATCGGGCTCGGAGCTGACAGGGGCGCCCGGGACACTGGGGGCACCCCGGTTGACTTGGTCTGCTGGCTTCTCGGCTGAGTTCGCTTCGATCTCTTGGTTTGCTTCGACCCAGGGTGCCCGGGACCATCAGGGCGCCCGGGAGCTTGAGGGTGTCTGTCCCAGTAAGCTTCCGAAGCGATTCTTGCTCAATTAGTTGTTTAGCTTTGACCTTGGGCGCCCGGGACCTCCCGGGTGCCTAGCCCAACTGCTACCCCTCTCCTTTGGGGTGTTCTGAGCTGTAGAAGCACGTTCCTTTGGTCCCTGCATCCAAGGTTAGTTCCACAATAAACAAGGCAAGAAATGTTAGGTTTATACAACCTTAGCTGTCTTGGTTCTGACTTCGGGTCTCCCAAATGGAACCCTAGGTCGAACCGACGCATACTGTTCACTCGACGGGGAACGCGTCCTCACCTACTCCTCTCAGGAGAGTTTATCTTTTGCCAACCGGCTCCTCCGGTTGGACTTTTGCCCAGTAATCCTTCGCCAGGTGCCTAGCAGCCCTTCGCCAGGTCTTCGGTTCCTAGCAGTCCTTCGCCAGGTCTTAGACTCCTAGCAGCCCTTCGCCAGGCGCCAGGTCTTAGACTCCTAGCAGTCCTTCGCCAGGTGCCTAGCAGTCCTTCGCCAGGTCTTAGACTCCTAGCAAACCTTCGCCAGGTGCCTAGCAGTCCTTCGCTAGGTCTTTAGGTTTCGATGCCTAGCAGTCCTTCGCTAGGTGCCCAGCAGCCCTTCGCTAGGTGCCCAACAGCCCTTCGCCAAGACTTCTTTCTGCACACTTAGTGAGCACATTAGACCAACATAACATCTTAACTTTTGAACCCTTTGCCAATATCAAAACCCAGGTTTGACTTAGGTGCTGCCTGCACCAACAGGCTATAGTTAATAAAGTTCACAAAGATTCAAATAAATCAGAATTGTTAGAAAAACTAGTAAAAATAAATAGAGAAGAAATAGTGGATGAGTCAGAAATTTTTGAAATAATGAAAATTATAAACTTAAACCCACAATTATTGATTAATCATTTTAACCTTAATTATTCCAGCCTTAATTAATTCTTAATTAATTAAATTAATCTTTAATTAATTCAAATTCTAATTAACTCAATTAATCCTTAATTATTTCAAATTCAATTAAAATCTTAATTAACTCAGTTAATCCTTAATTATTTTAATTCTAAATTAATTTAATTAATTCAACTTCAATTAATCCTTAATTAATTCAATTTTAATTAATCCTTAAGTAATTTAACTTTAATTTTTATTTTAACTCTAAATAACTTAAACTTAAATCTTAAAAACATTAATTAGATTTTAATTAATTTCTTAACCTTAATTTCAATTAATTAATCTTTAATTAATTTTTATTCTTAATTTAATTATTGCAACTTCAATTAATTCTTGATTAATTCAATTCCAATTAATTCTTAAATAAACTCAGACTAAATAAAATCTTACCCAAACTGCAATAATTAATTTAATAAAACTAAATATTTCAAAGTGGGTTTACATATTCGCAGGTTCACACGGAACGTATCAAATCGGGAATTTGATACATATTTAGAAACTTAATTAAATATCTTGACTTATTTGAATCATGCATTAATGTCATGGATATGCATCTACAATTTTCTTAAAATATATGTCATGTCATTCACGTTTAATTTTATGCATGATTTAGAACGGTTATAGGAAAAAGAATGATTGAAACTTGATCAACCTAGTATTAGGTGGAGGTGAGATGATAGTACGTTAGGGAAGTCGTTTGGTGGAACTAGCCGAAACTACCGATCCTAAACCTAAGCTAGTTAGACCAAAATTTTTCAAGAAGTAATTTGAAAATGAATTTTTGATAAAAGGCTTTGTCAAGGAAAGGGTTGTTGCTCCAATAAGGCTACGGCCAAAGAAGGCCTCTGTGCCTCGCCAAGACCTAGAAGTCGATTATCGAAAATCAAATTTACTTTACTATATGATAAATTTGTATCTAACACAAGTTTCAACTAAATCTTAGATTTAACAATGAATTAAGAAAAATGATTCAAGCATCTCACAATGCACCCATAAGGCAACCATGTTTGCTATATTGAGACATCTAGAATGGGTGAGATGTTAAGGACTAATAAATTGAAAAATATTATTCAAAATTGTTTTTTAAAATTGTTAAAATATTTTTCTAAAAATATATTTTCAAAATAGTGCTTCAACATGATAATGTTTTTATGGAATTCATGATTGTCTGATTGCTTATATATATTATAGATTTTTAAAAATTATATTCTTTTAAAAAATTGTTTGACTTACACAATTAGACACAAGCCTCTTAGGTCAACACTAAAGTGTTGGATCGAGAAAACCGATAGAGGGGGGGGGGTGAATATCGGAAATCGTTCGGATTTGAAGAGAGAATGCGTAGCGGAAGATTAAAGTTAAAAACACACAGACACAGGTGGTTTTACTTGGTTCGGAGCCTAGGTCGACTCCTACTCCAAGGCCCACGGTCGTTGACCGTTTTCTGCGGGCAATTCTATATGTCGCAAAAATAGTTTACAAAAGATTTTACAGAATTCAGTACAGTAAACTAAAATAGCTCTTCGTTACCGACGTCCGGAGTAGATGGTATTTTCGGAGCGGGAGGACGTCGTCGGCGCTTGAGTCTCGTGTCGGGAGGTTTCCGGAGCAGAGCGCGGGAGCAGAAGAGCGTAGAAGCATTGATTGAAAGTGTTGTGTGAAGCTTGGGGTCGAGGGCCCTTTATATAGGGCCTGGGGGCGCCCGGGACGTCGGGGGCGCCCCCCCACGTGGCGGTCGATCCGTCTCCAGCGCGGTCAACATCTGCCCCTTCAAATTCGGGTTCAGACCTTGACCGGGGCGCCTGGAGCACTGGGGGCGCCCGGGTTGACCGGGTCAAAACTTTATCCCTTGGATTCGCTTGGATGAGCTTCGATGCTTTGCTGTTGGGGGCGCCCGGAGCGCTGGGGGCGCCCGGGATAGCGGGGGCGCCCAGGAGCACGGGGGCGTCCGGGAGTTGAACTGTCGAAGCTTGCTTTGCCTTCTTGTGTTTTGTGTTCACCTTGGGGGCGCCCGGGACACTCCGGGCGCCCTGGTCAGCTGTTGCCTCATTCCTTTGAGGCTCTCTGAGCTGCAGACACTCGTTCCTTCGGTCTTGCATCCAGGGTTAGTCCAAAACACAATAAAACAATAAAATATTAGTTTATACAGCCTTGGCTGTCTTGGTTCTGACTTTGGGCCTTCGAAATGGAACCCTAGGTCGAACCGACGCCTACTGCTCCCTCGACGGGGAACGCGTCCTCACCTACTCCTCTTGGGAGAATGTACCTGATGCCAACCGCTCCTTTGGTTGGACTTTTTCCTGGTGGTCCTTTGCTAGGTCTTGGATACCGAGCTGTCCTTCGCCCGGTGCATAGCTGTCCTTCGCTAGGGCTTTTTAGTCCCTGACATTCCTTCGCCAGTGCCTAGCAGTCCTTCGTTAGGGTTTTTACCCTGGCATTCCTTCGCCAGTGCCTAGTATTCCTTCACTAGGGCTTTTACCCTGGCATTCCTTCGCCAGTGCCTAGTATTCCTTCACTAGGGCTTTTTGCTCTGGCATTCCTTCGCCAGTGCCTAGCAGTCCTTCGCTAGGACTTTTTACTCTGGCATTCCTTCGCCAGTGCCTAGCAGTCCTTCGCTAGGACTTTTTAGCCTGCACACTAGAGTAACTTGTTAGACAACAAGTAAGACTTAACTTTTGAACCTTGTTGCCATTATCAAAACACAGGTTTGACTTTTGGTGATTTCTGCACCAACAATCTCCCCCTTTTTGATTTATGGCAACCCCAGTTCGAAAAGTTAAGTTTAATCAAAAGCATAAAAATTTTTTCCCTCCCCCTGGAGGGAATCTCCCCCTAGATTTTTCAAAACTTCATGGGGTTCTACGTTTTTTATAAAAAACATTACTTAGAATGATTTTGCACTTTGAAAACTTAAGTTTAGGTACTTTTGAAAATCTTTTGATAACTTAAAAGTACATAGAGGAGTTTTTGAAAGTATGAGTTTAGAGTACTTAAAAATTTGAAGCCTTAGGTTTAAAGTACTCTAAAGTTTTTGAAAGCTTTAACTTAAGTACTTAGAAAAGACTTTGACAGGCTTGAGTAGAAGAATTTTTGTAGAGCTTAAGTACTTGGAAGATTTTTGAAATGTTTTGAGTACTTAGAAACTTTTTGTAATTCGAAAAGCTTAAGTACTTAGATAATTTTTGAAATTTGAAAAGCTTAAGTACTTAGATAATATTGAAAGGCTTAAGTACTTAGATAATTTTGAAAGGCTTAAGTACTTAGAATCGTTTTGAAAAATCTTAAGTACTTAATAATGTTTTCAAAAAGCTTAAGTATTAAGTTTTGAAAAACTTAAGTATAAAGCTTTGAAAAAACTTAAGCTCTCTCCTTTCCTATCTTAGTATCAGAGTCTTAAATGAAGTTTTGAAAAAGTTTAAGTACTTAATAAAGTTTTGAAAAGGCATGAGTGTTTTGAAAAACTTAGTACTTTTTGAATAAAGGATAGAGTTTTTAAAAAAAAATTTGAGTTAAAAAATTTAAACTCTCTCCTTTCTATCTCTCCCCCTTTGCCATATATAAAAAAAAATAGATAAATATAGCAGAAATTAAATTTCAGAACGGAAATTAATTTTATAAAGAAAAATATTTGCATGACTTTGCTGTACTGAACCAGGACTTAGACTAAATCAGTTGATTTTTTCTTGTAGGGACCTGTCTAACCCACTTAGGTACTCACTAACTGTTATAAGCAGTAGTTTTCGCTAGGGTTAGTCAAGTTAAGTGTTTCTGTTCAAGTTAGATTTTCTAAACATGACACTTAACTTGATTGCTGTATAAGTTGTATTTAGTGCCCCAATTACTGCAGATGCATTGACTTAAAGCATCTTGAATTAAGGCAAAGACCTAAGCATCTCAACCCTTTCTAGGTTATCAATCAAAAGTACCCTAAGGTGCTTGTGAGATGCTGGCTTCTAAATCTATAGGTGCATGCAGTTCTAGGGTTAGGGCCTAGGCTAAGTCCATTTGCGAAAAAGCCCTAGTTTTGAAAGGGGGTAGTTTTGAAAGAAAACTAAGTCGAAAGAGATTTAAAACAAACTGATTTTGAAATTAGTAAATCAGTTTTTCAAAATAAAAACTATTTTTAGAAACTGATTTTTAAATCAAGTAAAGCAGAAAAAAAAATCAACAGTAGAGTTAATCTATTCTACAGAGCACAATCCTAACTGCCTTCTTAGTGAGCTGAACTCAGACTCAGGTAATGGTTTTGTGAATATATCAGCTAAGTTGGATTTTGAGTCTATATGGTTAAGTACTATCTCACCCCTGGCTACATGGTCTCTTACGAAGTGATGTTTAACTTCTATATGTTTTGTTCTGGAACGTTGGATTGGGTTCTTAGTTAGATTGATTGAACTTATATTGTCAATAAATACCTGAGTTTGGGTGTAGTTGAGCTGGAAGTCCTTAAGAGTGTGCATCATCCATAAAAGTTGTGCTACACATTCTCCTAAGGCTACATACTCAGCTTCAGTTGTGGACAGAGCCACACAGTGTTGTTTTCTGCTGCACCAACTTACTAGACTATTTCCTAACAGTTGGCAGCTTCCACTTGTGCTCTTTCTATCTAATTTACAACCAGTATAGTCAGAATCCGAGTATCCTGACAAATTGAAGGTTGAGGTTCTAGGATACCAAATCCCTACATTTAGGGTGCCCTTTACAAATCTTAGTATTCTTTTTAGGGTTGATAAGTGTGTTTCCTTAGCACAGGTTTGGTATCTAGCACACATCCCTACAGCAAAAAGAATGTCAGGTCTGCTGGCTGTAAGGTACAGTAGACTACCTATCATACTTCTATACAGTTTGAGGTCTACTGGCTTACCATCAGGGTCACTATCTATTTTTACATTAGTTGCCATGGGGGTATTTATGCTTTTAGAGTTATCCATTTTAAATTTCTTTATTAACTCTTTAGCATATTTAGATTGATGGACGTAGTTTCCATCTCTAGTTTGTTTGATTTGTAGTCCTAGGAAAAAGGTAAGCTCACCAACCAAGCTCATTTCGAATTCATTTTCCATTATCTTTACAAACTCTTTTAGGAAGTTTGTGTTGGTGGATCCAAAGATTATATCATCTACGTAAATTTGGGCAATAAATATATCTTTTTCTAGGGTTTTAATAAATAATGTTGAGTCAATTTGTCCTTGTTTAAATTCTTTAGAAGTTAAGTAAGTTGATAAACGTTCATACCAGGCCCTAGGTGCTTGTTTTAACCCATATAGTGCTTTAGTTAATTTGTAAACGTGGTCAGGTTTGTCTAAGTCCTCAAACCCGGGGGGTTGTCCTACATAAACTTCTTCTTAATGAACCCATTTAGGAAGGCCGACTTTACATACATTTGGTATAGCTTAAATCCTTTATGGGATGCAAAGGCTAACAACATTCTAATGGACTCATGTCTAGCTACTGGGGCATATGTTTCATAGTAATCTAATCCCTCTACTTGGCTGAATCCCTTGGCTACTAAGCGGGCTTTATTTCTAACTATTTCTCCTTGATCATTTAGCTTATTCCTAAAGACCCACTTAGTGTCTATGATGGATTTGCCTTCAGGTTTAGGCACTAGTTCCCAGACTTGGTTTCTCTCAAATTGGGCTAATTCTTCTTACATAGCTATGATCCAATCAGGGTCAGGTAGGGCTTCATCTATAGTTTTGGGTTCTATTTTTGATATCATAGCTATTTGACTAAGGTTTCTATAGGAGGATCTAGTCCTGACTCCTAGAGTTGGATCACCCACAATTTGATTGGTTGGGTGACTAAGTCTGGGTTTCTTGGTTCTCCTAGAACTTGGTTCAGCCTCAAGTCCGGCTGGTCGGTTTGGTTCATTGTTCGATTCGGCTCTTTGGGCTGGTTCATTTGTGGTTCAGTTGACTCATTAATTGGTTCAATAGTTAATTCATTTAAGGATTCAATTAAGGGTTCACTAGTTTGTTCATTATTTTCTTGATCAGAATTTGATGAAGTTAGGTTTGGATTGTCAGATGTTGAGTTGACTTCTTCATCAAATATTAAGTTAGTTGTTTCTTCAATTTTCTTAGTTTTTTTGTTGTAAACTCTATAGGCTCTACTTGTGGTTGAGTATCCTAGGAAGATACCTAGGATTGATTTGGATTGAAATTTCTCTAAGTAATCTTTGGTGTTTAGGATATGAACTTTGCATTCAAAGACCCTTAGGTAGTGTAGATTTGGGAGCCTATGGTAGTACAGTTCATAGGGTGTTTTGTTGTGTCGCTTGTTAATCAGAATCCTATTTTGGATGTAACAAGCCGTACTAATCGCTTCTGCCCAATATTGGTTTGCTAAGCTAAATTCGTTGAGCATCGCCCTAGCGGCTTCTTGTAAGGTTCTATTCCTTCTTTCGACTATCCCATTTTGTTGGTGGGTTCTAGGACATGAAAATTCATGTAAATACCCATTGACCTTACAGAATTCCTCGAACTGTTGATTTTCAAATTCTCCCCCGTGGTCACTCCTAAGTCTTTTAATTTTAGTATCGTTTTGATTTTCA
>JAGFNQ010002684.1:114053-134073 GCA_024364735.1 Boesenbergia rotunda
TGATGATCCACATGTCCACCTGAGTTTTCAGGTGGACCTCCATTCGACTTTTCCAGTAGGAAAAGTCTTCTCCACTGAAAAGTGGAGGTCTGGCGGTGCTAAATCCTTCTTGCATGGCCATATAATCTGAAAAGTAAGAAAAATAACAAGAAAAATTTCCCAAGACTAGGTCTTGGATTAGTAGTGTGGGATGAATAAACTGAAATAACGAGGGGTGTTGCACCAACCTCGATTAACGGGAAAAAGAAAATTCAAACGTAATATTTAAAGAAAATTCGAACGAAAAAAAATAAAAATCCGAAAAATTTTCAAACTGGTGGTTGCACCAAGTTTGAACTTCCCCGCTCTGATACCACTTGTTGGATTGAGAAAACCGATAGAGGGGGGGGTGAATATCGGAAATCGTTCGGATTTGAAGAGAGAATGCGTAGCGGAAGATTAAAGTTAAAAACACACAGACACAGGTGATTTTACTTGGTTCGGAGCCTAGGTCGACTCCTACTCCAAGGCCCACGGTCGTTGACCGTTTTCTGGGGCAATTCTATATGTCGCAAAAATAGTTTACAAAAGATTTTACAGAATTCAGTACAGTAAACTAAAATAGTTCTTCGTTACCGACGTCCGGAGTAGATGGTATTTTCGGAGCGGGAGGACGTCGTCGGCGCTTGAGTCTCGTGTCGGGAGGTTTCCGGAGCAGAACGTGGGAGCAAAAGAGCGTAGAAGCGTTGATTGAAAGTGTTGTGTGAAGCTTGGGGTCGAGGGCCCTTTATATAGGGCCTGGGGGCGCCTGGGACGTCGGGGGCGCCCCCCCACGTGGCGGTCGATCCGTCTCCAGCGCGGTCAACATTTGTCCCTTCAAATTCGGGATCAGACCTTGACCGGGGCGCCCGGAGCGCTGGGGGCGCCCGGGTTGACCGGGTCAAAACTTTATCCCGTGGCTTCGCTTGGTTGAGCTTCGATGCTTTGCTATTGGGGGCGCCCGGAGCGCTGGGGGCGCCCGGGACAGCGGGGGCGCCCGGGAGCACGGGGGCGCCCGGGAGTTGAACTGTTGAAGCTTGCTTTGCCTTCTTGTGTTTTGTGTTCACCTTGGGGGCGCCCGGGACACTCCGGGCGCCCTGGTCAGCTGTTGCCTCATTCCTTTGAGGCTCTCTGAGCTACAGACACTCGTTCCTTCGGTCCTGCATCCAGGGTTAGTCCAAAACACAATAAAACAATAAAATATTAGTTTATACAGCCTTGGTTGTCTTGGTTCTGACTTTGGGCCTCCGAAATGGAACCCTAGGTCGAACCGACGCCTACTGCTCCCTCGACGGGGAACGCGTCCTCACCTACTCCTCTCGGGAGAATGTACCTGATGCCAACCGCTCCTTTGGTTGGACTTTTGCCTGGCGGTCCTTTGCCAGGTCTTGGATACCGAGCTGTCCTTCGCCCGGTGCCTAGCTGTCCTTCGCTAGGGCTTTTTAGTCCCTGACATTCCTTCGCCAGTGCCTAGCAGTCCTTCGTTAGGGCTTTTACCCTGGCATTCCTTCGCCAGTGCTTAGTATTCCTTCACTAGGGCTTTTACCCTGGCATTCCTTCGCCAGTGCCTAGTATTCATTCACTAGGGCTTTTTGCTCTGGCATTCCTTCGCCAGTGCCTAGCAGTCCTTCGCTAGGACTTTTTACTCTGACATTCCTTCGCTAGTGCCTAGCAGTCCTTCGCTAGGACTTTTTAGCCTGCACACTAGAGTAACTTGTTAGACAACAAGTAAGACTTAACTTTTGACTGTTGCCATTATCAAAACACAGGCTTGACTTTTGGTGATTTCTGCACCAACATAAAGTCCCTTAAGGTACTTAGATAGAGTCAAACGATGTTGGTGTCAGGGGGAGTTTTTTTAGTGTTTTTTGAAAATTATGCTTTAAAAACATCATTATCATTTCAAAATACTTTTCGAAAATGGTGCTTTAAATCACTATCATATACGTTTTTGAAAAAGGCTATGTTTTAAAAATTACCTTCATTCCAAATTTAATTTTCTAAAAATCGGTTGGTTTTGATAAACCCTAAAGACACAGAGGAAATCTTCTTCATGATTTACAAGGACTTCGAGGATGTGTCAAATTTAGGGGGAGTCTAAGTCTGACAAGTATTTTTCTAAATTCTTTTTGAAATTATGTTAGAAATTATTAAATAATTCCTTTGATCTGAACCAAACCCTAAGGACTCAGAGGAAGAGTACTTGTGGTTAACAAGCTTCCTAGGATAGGTCAAGTTTAGGGGGAGGTCAAATTAAAAAAAAAGGTTATTAAACATTTCAAAATAATATATTTTCGTGCACTATATCTTCAAAATCTTGATGAAAATATAAGTCTTTCAAAATACTATTATTCTGTTTTTCAAAAAAAATTTCCTTATAAAATCATTTTGAAATCCTTTTTGAAATAATATTTACTTGAGTTTGGAGAATTTCTAGGATACTTAGGGAAATGTCTTATAGTTAACAAGGTTTCCTAGGATTATGTCAGACTGGAAAAGAAACCAAAGCAAGTAAAATATTATGTGTTAAAAACAATATTTTTGTAAGTACTTTCAAAATATAAGTCAAGTAATTTTTTTTAAATTCATAATATTTTTCAAAAAGTACTTATATTTTTCAAAAATGCATGATATTTTTTAAAAAGTACCTATATTTTTCAAAAATTCATAATATCTTTCAAAGTGACTTATATTTGTCAAAGATGCAGATATTTTAAAAGTACTTGAATTTTTTTCAAGCTTAATATCTTTCAAAGTACAAGGTTTTGCACAATATTTTTCAGACTATTAAATCTCTAAGTGAAATATTTTTCTAAGGAAAAATCATTTAAGTATGCAATTCTTTTTGAAAATCTTTCTCAATAGAAATTTTTTTTTACCAAGGCAATATTTTTTCTAAGTGAAAAATTTTCTAAATTTTTTGAAAATATAAAATATTTTTTATGTGCAATACTTTTCAAGGTGTAATTTTCTGGTGCAATTGTTCTTGTTAAACTAGCTCTCTGCTATGATTTCAAAAATTATACTAAGTACTTTCAAAAGAAAATCTTTTATTGTTAGTGCAAGTGTTTTGGTCATATTTTTTGATGTATGACAAAGGGGGAGAGTGAGAGCTAAGTTAGAAAATTTTTGTTTCTTCCCAAAGGATCAATGAAAAAAATCAAAAATTCATTTTCAAAAAGGGGAGAGTGAGCTGTGTTTCTCCCAAAGATCAAAATGTATTTTCAAAATTTAGATTATTTTTTTTAAGGTTTAGCCCTTTCAACCAATCTAACTTAAGATATTGTCAAACATCAAAAAGGGGAAGATTGATGGTGCAAGTTGCATCAGTGATGTCCTCCTCTAAGTGTTTAATGTTTGACAATATGCTTAAGTCAGTGATACATTGAACAAGGGAAGGGTAAGTCAAGAGAGGAGTACCAAAGTGAAGGAAAGTCCTAGTAAACCTAGACAATAAGTCCTGGTTCGAAGAATTGGGCACTAAGTCATGGCCGAGGGCTGGGCACCTAAGACTTGACCGAGGGTTGGGAACTAAGTCTGGTTCATGGAATTGGGCACTAAGCCCTGGCCGAGGGCAGGGCATCGAAGACTTGGTGAGTAAAGCTGGGCAATAAGTCCTGGTGAGTGAAGCTGGGCAAAAGTCCTAATGAGTGAAGTTAGGCACTACGTCCTGGACCTAGGGTTTGGGCACGAAGTCTTGGTCCGAGGGATTGAGCAACTTAGCTGAGCGATGACTAAGGACAGAAGTAGAGACGGGTCGAGGTTCGGACGTCTTGAGATCCGAGAGTATCGAAGGCTAAGCAAAAGTCCACCCGAATGGACAGGGTGGCAACCGTCTCCTGAGAGGAGTAGGTGAAAGGCGCGCTCCCGGGGGAGGGAACTTGCGTTGGTTCGACCTAGGGTTTCGCGGAAATCCGAAGTCAAAACCATTTCATTAAGACTATGGTTGTACATGTGTTTGCTTTGTATTTGTGCATCTTGCAGGTACCTAGAATGGAAGACAAAGCAGGGAAACAACACACAACGAAGCTGGAAGCCAGCCTGCTAGGCACCCCCATTAAAGGGGGCGCCCTAAAGGAGCTAGGCGCCCCCATCAACTGGGGCGCCTCAGTGAAAGGAGGCAAAACAGGCTTCCATTAGGCGCCCCAGATGATACAGGCGCCTTGGTTGAAAACAGGACTTAATATTTAGCAAAGTGATTAGCACCTAGGGTTGGTCAGTTTTATAGGGATCTATGGGCAAAAATATTTAAAATTCATAGTGGAAATTAGATCCCTTGAGCGATCCATGCGAAAGAAACTCATACAAAGTGAATTTACAAAATCCTATATTATAGGTATACCTTTGGCGCGTGCCCTTCGCTTATCCCGCTTATCTGTGGTATGCCGGATCTCTTGCACGTTCAAGTATCCGTGCCTTTATGCGTATCCACACGAACACGATCTTTATCTCGGAGAGGAACCACCTTAGTTGTGCTAGCAACTTGGGATGGTTCACAAAGCACAAGTACCTCCACTAGGGAGTTTTGGATAAGGAGGAAGAAAGAAGAAGAAGAAGAGAAGTGCCCCACTTTAGCCTTTAACAAGGGGGTGTATTTATACTTATCTAATGAATACCAAGGGTCTATGTCCCTTGAGTTCCTCTCATCTTAATGCTAATAAAACCCAATGAATACCAAGACATTTGGTATTCCTTGAGACTCTTAATATTCTATTCATCTAATGAATAGAATGCCTCTTAGCCATCCTCTTAAATAATTTTCATTAAACCATTTAATGAATATTATCCATAATTAAGTGGTTGAGTCTAATCTAGATGAGTCTAACTCAAATTAGACTCAATCCCATAATCCAATTGGATTCACTTGATTCTAACTCAATTAATCCAATTTGAATCAAATCTTGTCAAACTAAAATCAATTAATCTCCGAAGTATTGTGTCCTTAGTGTGTGACCCAATAGGTTCTCGTAACGTTGACAATGTGTCTGAACCACTTTAGACACATAAGCAATGAGCGAAATCTAGATTGACTTAACCTCCGTGACTATGACAATGTATGACCTTGTCCTTCTATCCTTGATATCTAGATTGACCAACGAGGCATAGACCGTGTCATCCTCGATCAATCTTTGTATTTCTTGATCCCCGAGTAGACTCACTCAAACAAATGAGCTCAATATCTCATATTGACTCATTTGAGCATGGTCATGCGTTTTAGTAGTCCTACTCGATTAAGGGGCCCAAGATATCACTCCCGTCATATGGGAGGGATAAATCCCATCTACATCACTCACATCCCTTTGCATAATTTATTACATATCCAGTGATCTCCTTTATAGTCCACCCTGTTATGGGTGACGTTTGACGATACCAAAGTACATAACTCCTTATGTAGGGAACCGTAGTGACTTCAGGTCTAAGGACTATTCCTACTAATAGTCACATGAGAATGTTTATGACACTCATATGACGATCTATGAAACTTTCTCATGGCGGGTCAATTCAGTACACATTCTCTAATATATACCCATGTGTCAACTTGATATCACATATCCATGACTTGCGAGCTCAAGTCATCAATTGTCCTACATGCTAGTCTCCATGCATTAATATTGTCCTTGAATATTAATTCTTGACTAGGAATGGTTTAGTATAGTGTTCTCTATATCATCTCACTATCGATTCAACCAATCGATATGATGTAGATAAGAGCCTACTACCCAAGGACATTATTATACTTAGTTATTTGGCACAAATATAAAGTAAGTATAATAACCAAACATGCCTTTATTACTGATAGAATATGATATAAAAAGTCCCTAGTCAATCATCACATAATTGACTCTAGGGATCCTACTAACAATCTCCCACTAGCACTAGTGTCAATCACTGTAATATCTAATACCCAGTGACCTAGTGTGACCATCATGCTTCTTCTGTGCCAAATCCTTGGTCAAAAGATCCGCGATGTTAGCATCAGTGGGTACTCTGTATATCCTCACATCTCCTCTATCGATGATTTCTCAAATGATATGGAAGCGCCATAGTATGCGTTTGGTCCGCTGATGAGAGCGAGGTTCTTTAGCCTGTGCAATAGCCCCATTGTTGTCACAATAGAGGTCTATCAGGTTTGATATGCTAGGAACCACACCAAGCTCTGTAATAAATTTCTAGATCCAAACTGCCTCTTTTGCTGCATTAGACACAGCAATATACTCGGCCTCTGTTGTAGAATCTGCGGTTGTGTCCTGCTTCGAACTCTTCCAGCTCACAGCGCCACCATTCAAGCAAAATACATACCCTGACTGCGATCTGAAATCATCCCTGTCGGTTTGGAAGCTTGCGTCACTGTAACCCTTTACAGCTAGCTTCTTATTGCTTCCAAATATCAAGAAATATTCTTTCGTTCTTCATAAGTACTTGAGAATATTCTTGACAGTTGTCCAGTGACTTTCACCTGGATCGGATTGGTATCTGCTTGTCATGCTCAAAGCATACGAGACATCTGGATGAGTACAAAGCATGACATACATGATAGATCCTATAGCGTATGCATAAGGAATCTGATCCATGTGGTCTCTCTCCTCCTTAGAAGAGGGACATTGAGTCTTCAAAAGACTTACACCATGTGACATCTGAAGGGATCTATAGGTAAAAATATTTAAAATCGCAGCGGAAATATGATCCCTCGAGCGATCCATATGAAAGAAAAACTCATACAAAGTGATCTACAATTCCTATCTTATAGGAATACCTTTGTCGCGTGTCCTTCACTTATCCCGCTAGTCCTTTAGTTCATCAGATCTCTTACATGTTCAAGTATCCGTGCCTCTATGTGTATCCACACGAACATGATCTACGCCTCGGAGAGGAACCACCTTAGTTGTGCTAGCAACTTGGGATGGTTCACAAAGCACAAGAACCTCCACTAGAGAGTTATGGACAAGGAGTAAGAAAGAAGAGGAAGAGAGATGCACCCTCTAGCCTTTGACAAGGGGGGGGGGGTATTTATACTCATCTAATGAATACCAAGGGTCTATGCCCCTTGAGCTCCTCTCATCTTAATGTTAATAAAACCCAATGAATACCAAGCCTCTTGGTATCCCATGAGACTCTTAATATTCTATGCATCTAATGAATAGAATGTCTCTTAGCCTTCCTCTTAAATAATATTTTATTAAACCCTTTAATGAATATTATCCATAATTAAGTGGTTGAGTCTAATCTAGATGAGTCTAACTCAAATTAGACTCAATCCCATAATCTAATTGGATTCACTTGAGTCTAACTCAATTAATCCAATTCGAATCAAATCTTAGTCAAACCAAGATCAATTAATCTTCGAAGCATCGTGTCCTTAGTGTGTGACCCAATAGGTTCCCGTAACGTTGGCAATGTGTCTAAACCACTTTAGATACATAAGCAATGAGCGGCATCTAGCAATGCATCATTGCTACCCAAGTAACAAGAAAAGTCGAGATCCGACTTAACCTTCGTGACTACGATAATGTATGACCTTGTCCTTCTATCCTCGATATCTAGATTGACCAATGAGGCATAGACCGTGTCATCCTCAGTCAATCTTGTGTTTCTTGATCCCCGAGTATACTCACTCAAACAAATGAGCTCAATATCTCATATTGACTCATTTGAGCATGGTCATGCGTTTTAGTAGTCCTACTCGATCAAGGGGCCCACAGATATCACTCACGTCATATGGGAGGGATAGATCTCATCTAAATCACTCACATCCCTTCGCATAATTATTACATACCCATTGATTGCCTTTATAGTCCACCCTATTACGGGTGACGTTTGACAATACCAAAGTACATAACTCCTTATGTACGGAACCGTAGTGACTTCAGGTCTAAGGACTATTCATACTAATAGTCACATGAGAAAGTTTATGACACTCATATGACAATCTATGAAACATTCTCATGGCGGGTCAATTCAGTACACATTCTCCAATCTATACCTATGTGTCAACTTGATATCACATATCCATGACTTGTGAGCTCAAGTCATCAGTTGACCTACATGCTAGTCTCCATGCATTAATATTGTCCTTGAATATTAATACTTGACTAGGAATGGTTTAGTGTAGTGTTCTCTACATTATCTCACTATCGATTCAACCAATCGATATAATGTAGATAAGAACTTACTACCCAAGGACATTATTATACTTAGTTATTTGATACAAATACAAAGTAAGTATAATAACCGAACATGCCTTTATTAATGATAGAATATGATACACAAAGTCCCTAGTTAATCATCACATAATTGCTCTAGGGCTCCTACTAACAACATCGGCAGAAATCCCTTCTTGGAATTCTGCATGGCAAAACGATTAAGCACCTTGTCAATATATGTACTCTGACTTAAGCCAAGCAATCTCTTAGATCTATCTTTATAGATCTTGATGCCTAGGATATAGGCTTCTTCACCTAAGTCTTTCATTGAAAAATAATTCCCTAGCCACGTCTTCACAGACTGTAGTAAAGGGAAATCATTTCCAATGAGGAGTATGTCATCCACATACAAAATTAGGAAGATAAATGTGCTCCCACTAACCCTCTTATAGACACAGGGTTCATCTTCATTCTTGATGAAATCAAACGCTTTGATTGTATCATCGAATCAAAGATTCCAGCTTCGAGAAACTTGTTTTAGCCCATAAATGGACCTTTGCAACTTACATACCTTTCCAGCATGCTCTGGATCTACAAAACCCTCAGGTTGTGTCATGTACACATCCACGATTAGATTCCCATTTATGAATGCGATTTTGACATCCATCTGTCAGATCTCGTAATCATGGTAAGTTGTAATAGCAAGCATGATCTGAATAACTTAAGTATCGCAACTGGTGAAAAGGTTTCATCATAGTCGATACCATGAATCTACTCGAAACCTTTAGCTACCAACCGCCCTTTATAGGTATGCATAAGACCATCCATGTTAGTCTTTCTTTAAAAGACCCACTTACACCCAATGAGTTTAATCCCCTCAAGTGGATCAACTAAAGTCCATACTTGGTTAGTGTACATGGATTCCATTTCGGACCTCATGACCTCTAGCCATTTCTCAGAATCTGGGCTCATCACAGCTTCTTGATAGGATGTAGGCTCGTTCAACTCAACAAGCATAACGTCATCATGGTCAGACAAGAGAAATGAATATCTCTCAAGCTAACGACGTATCCTATCAGATCTTCTAAGAGGTTGGTCTACTTGAACAGGTTGTTGCTCCATAACTTATTGTGCAACAATCTCATGATCCACAACATCTTGTGGTGCCTATTCGATGTCCATCAAGACCTCCGTGCTATATGCATCTTGAACTTCTTCAAGATGGATTTTACTCCCACTATTTCTTCTAGAAATAAACACTCTTTTTAGAAAAACGTCATGTCTAGCGACAAACACTTTGCCAAGAGTTGGATTGTAGAAGTAATATCCCTTCGTTTCCTTGGGATATCCTACAAAATAGCACTTATCAGATTTGGGTCCTAGTTTATCTGAGACTTAATGTCGAACGTAAGTCTCACAATCCCAAATCCTCATAAAAGACATCATGGGACTCTTCCCAGTTCATATCGTATATGGTGTCTTTATGACGACCTTTTATGGAGCTCGGTTAAGTGTGAAAAGAGTCGTCTCTAGAGCGAATCCCCAGAAGGAAGTAGGAAGATCTGTCTGACTCATCATCGATCGTACCATATCTAATAGGGTACAATTTCTCCGCTCGGACACACATTCCATTATGATGTTCCAGGTGGAGTGAGTTGGGATATGATCCCACACTCAGCTAGATGGTCACGAAACTCTTAGTTAAGGTATTCACTACCTCGATCTGATCGAAGCATCTTAATATTCTTGCCAAGTTGGTTTTGTATTTCACTTTTGAATAATTTAAACTTTTCAAAGGATTCTGACTTGTGTTTCATGAGATACACATAGCCGTATCTACTGACATCATCAGTGAAAGTGATGAAGTACTGTTAGCCTCCTCTAGCTGTGACATTGAAAGGGTCACATACATCAGTATGTATGAGTCCTAACAAGTCTGTCGCTCTTTCGCAGTGTCCACTAAATGAAGTTTTGGTCATCTTGCCTAGAAGACAAGATTCACATGTCTCATATGATTCAAAATCAAATGAGTCCGGTAATCCATCCTTATGGAGCTGGGATATACGACTCATTTATATGACCTAAGAGACAATGCCAGAGATACGTTTGGTTCAATCATTTGGTTTAAACCGTTTGGTATTTATGTTGTAGATTGGGTTCTCTAAGTCTAGAACATATAGTCCATTTATAAGTGGTGCACTACAATAGAACATGCCATTTAACATTATAGAACAACATTTGTCCTTTATGATAAATGAAAAGTCTTTCTTATACAAACAAGATACAGAAATTATGTTCTTAGTTAGTGCAGGTACATAAAAATACTCCTCTAATTCTAAGATAAGCCTAGTGGGCAAAGACAAGGAATATGTTCCTACAGGTATAGCAGCAACTCTTGCATCATTGCCTACTCGTAGGTCCACTTCGCCCTTTGTCAACGATCTAGCTCTTCGAAGGCCCTACACATTAGTACAAATGTGAGATGCACAACCGGTATCTAACACCCAAGAAGAAAAAATAGATAGATTAACTTCTATAACAAAAATACCTGAGGCAGAAGTCTCACTTCTTTTCTTCTTTACTTCCTCTAGGTAGATTTTGCAATTCCGCTTCCAATATCCGGTCTCACCACAGTGGAAGCAGGTCCTTTCCTTAGACACCCCGCCTTTGGCTTCAATGCAGTAGAGTTGGCCTTATCTTTGGCTTGGGTCTTACCCTTGCCCTTAGGTTTCCATTTGCCTTTGCACTTTTGTACCATCAGTATATTACTGATCTTGGTTTTCTTGAGATTGAGTTCAGCAGTTCTTAACATGTTAAGCATCTCAGACAATGGCTTGTCAATTTCATTCATGTTATAGTTCATGACAAATTGGCTGTACCCTTCCAACAACGATTACAGAATAAGGTCTGTGGCCAATATAGGATCGAATACGTCCGCTAGAGGGGGGTGAATAGTGTTTCTCAGATCTTTCTTGTACCTGCGTTGTTAGTTGCACAACGGAAACAATAACAAAGAAAACAAACAACGCTAACAAAGAGAATTTACTTGGTATCCACCCCAGCCGGGTGACTAATCCAAGAATCTATCGGTGGATCACTCCCCGGATAACCTCCGGCTAGCTCTCGTCGCTCCTTGTGGGTGGAGAAACCTCACCACAACACCTTAAGAACCTCTAAGATCACAGTAGACTACTAACCCACTTTATCCATGTGAGTTTCGTCAAGAAACCCAGCCCTAACCGAGTCCTCTTTAAATAGAACTCGGGCTGGAAAACCCGCTGGCAGTCAACTGGTCCCAGGGCAATCAACTGCCACCACTAAGATTCGACCGTTGACAGCCCCAATGTTCGAATTCTGGTGACTTACCAGTCGACTGCCAGAATGGCAGTCGACTGGTATAGGGTCCAGAACCTACTGTTATTGGGACCGGGTGCATGTTGACAAGGATACGGGTTCGTATAATTTTAAATTTTTACGTGCAGCGGAAGAATTTGCATAAAATAATTTCCTAAATTATTTTTAACCTCGTATCTAGCATGCAACCTTATGATGTGTGGACATGATCATAAATTAAAACTTTGTGGAAAAGTAAACTAATTTAGTTTATACCTCTCTTAACTCGAAGTAAGGGACGAGATCCAACCGTAGCGTCCCTTGGAAGCTCCGCCTCTATTCGCATCCACGCCGAGTTCTCTTCGGGATGACTTCGCAAAGTCACGAGTTTTGTGCCGACGAGAACTACTAGATTCTCTAAAGGCACAACTAGAAGATCAAGAGAAAAGATAGGAAACTAACCACCAAGAATCGGAATCTAAATTCCGGGAAGGAAGGAGATGTGATCCGCTTCTTCTTCTTCTTGGTTGGCTTCTCCTTCTTCTTGATGGCTCACGGCAACCAAAGGTTGGAGGTGCGCCGACCCTAGCTCTCAAGGAGTGCGTCGGCCCTAGGATGCCCTAAGGGGCGCCGGCCCTAAGGGGCGCCGGCCCTAAGGGGAAGAAAGAAGAGAGAATAAAAGAGAAAGAGAGAGAGAGTTAATCTCTTGATAGCTCTCTATCGATTAGGAATTCAAGGCTTGCCTTTGGTTCCTTTATATAGTGGCCTCTCCCTTGCCAAGTCTCTCTTTTAACGGAATTAATGGAATTAGTTATCATAAGAATTTTATCTTATAAAATTTCTTATGACTTATTCCGTTATGCCTAGTTTTATTATAACTAACTTTATAATAAAATAAATTCTTCTCTCCTTTAATTATGGAATAAATTTTATAAGAAATTTATAAACTTTCTTATTATGAAAAAATTAATTCATAATTGATTTTATAAAATTAAAATAAACCATTCCATGGATCATTTCAATTTCCATAAAAAGAATAAATTTCTATAAATTTATTTATATAAATTTCTTTATACAAATTTATTTATCCATAATTTATAAAACAAATCACGCTAGATTTATTTTATTAATTAAACCAAATAAATTAGTTTCTTCCCCTTGTTGTGGCCGACCAAACCAAAGGGGGTTATCACCCTCTTTGGCTGGCCAAACCGAGCCGAACCGAATGCGAATTAAACTCATTTAATTCGCCCAATAAACCTTCAAAAGACTTAGCCATTTTAAGTTTCCGTTGCGCCTCTGATTAACTCAGATTCGACTTATTTATCTTGATTGGAAAATCCAATTTTCAACTCGTTTTAAATCCCTCGGATTACTCGTAGTGCGTGTGACTAAATAGGCTTTCGATTTATGTTGGCCGTCTATAATTAACCAATTATAGAACGGTCATGAGTGGCACCTAGTAGTACATCATGACCCCCAATTAATCGAAAGATCAACGGTTTGACCTCAGAAGTAATTCTGAAACCCTTCAGCAGCTCTAATGAATCGTGCCCCATTCCCTTCACCATCTTATACCCACTTGGTTCAGGACACGGTCTATTTGTGTCAGTCCCCACTAGGCTGACTACGTCACACCTAGCCCAAGTAATGTCTTTCTCGTCCTTTGGATTTCTAATTACTCTCATGTATTTAAGAGACTCACACTCTAAACATGATATGCTCTGGCCAGAGGCTTTGAGTAACAATCCGACGATAGGCCTGGGTATACATCTCCTCGCAAGGAGTGGTGAATCCTTTGTAGGCTGTTCAAACATCTTCGGGCACTTCGGCTTATACCCAATCATCCTGGGTCCACACCTCCTTGGAGATGCTTGCTTAAGATGTTAAAGTATAAGTCTCCATGACCAAGATGACTTGAACACCGCAAGTCAAAGGAACATCGCACTTAAGCTGCAGTAATAACTTCAGTGACATATCTTTATAGATTACCATATGAAGTTTTACAGCTAGTCACTCCAATGAACTAGTTCCCTTAACTAGCATCCATGTTTATCTCCGGACATCCCAATGTCACCAGCCAGTGAGAATCACTGATTAGAGAATAACCCATGCTAGTCTCAACAGAATTGATAATGTCCATTTTTATCAATTCATCGACTAGGGATATTTTCAATACTTCACAATTGCACATTTAGATATAATCACTAGTTGTGATCCCATCACAAATTCTCTTATGCTGTGAATTGTATTGCGGACATTCAGTAGATGAGTTTAAGATCCCAATCAAATACACAAACATGTATACTCAAATAGTGAATTATCATTTATTAAAATGAATATTTACAATCATAAGGCGATTGCCTTAGGACACTTCTCTCATATCACTAATAAACTCCCACTTGGCCTAATGCCAATCGCTACGGTATCCAATACCACAGGCTCTAACATGACCCTCAAACTTGTTCTGAGGCAAGGCCTTAGTTAAAGAATCTGCTAAATTCCTTTCAGTGGGAATTTTCTCAATTTGTATATCATTCCTACTTATAATCTCTCTGATCAGATGATAGCGGCGAAGCACGTGTTTGGATCGCTGATGAGACCTTGGTTCCTTTGCTTGTGCAATAGCTCCATTGTTGTCGCAATAAACCGGTATTGCTTCATCAATGGTTGGAACCACATCAAGTTCTGAGACGAACTTCTTGATCCAAACTGCTTCCGTGGTAGAATCCGCTACGGTGTCTTGTTTGGAACTCTTCCAACTTATTGCGCCTCCATTCAAAGTAAATACGTATCCAGACTGAGATTTGGAGTCATCCTTATCTGTCTGGAAACTGGCATCCGTATACCCACGTATTACCATATCTCCTTCTCCATATATTAGGATCACATCCTTAGTTCTTCTTAAGTACTTAAGGATTGTCTTGACAGCCGCCCAATGATCCATTCCTGGATCCGACTGGTATCTGCTTGTGACGCTCAAAGCATACGATACATCGGGCCTAGTACATAACATAGCATACATGATAGATCCTATCGCGGATGCATAAGGAATCTTATTCATGCAAATCCTCTCGTCTTCTGTGCGCGGACACATAGACTTTGAAAGGTCGATCCCATGCCTGATGGGAAGGTAACCTTTCTTGGATTCCGACATGCTAAACCCTTTTAGCACTCGGTCTATATATGTAGACTGCGAAAGACCAAGCAACCGTTTTGATCTATCTCTATAGATTCTAATCTCAAGGATATAGGTTGCTTCTCCCAGGTCTTTCATGGAGAAAGTTTTGGACAACCAAATTTCAACTGTCTGTAAAACTGATATATCGTTTCCTATAAGTAAAATGTCATCGACATATAATACTAGGAATACGACTGCACTCCCACTAACCTTCTTGTACACACAAGGTTCGTCAAGATTTTGTGAGAAATCAAACTCTTTGATTGTCTCATCAAAACGGATGTTCCAGCTCCTAGATGCTTGCTTCAGTCCATATATGGATCGTCGAAGCTTGCATACTTTGGTTTTATCAACCGATGTGAAACCTTCAGGTTGTATCATGTATACATCCTCAAGCAGGTTTCCATTAAGGAAAGTTGTTTTCACATCCATTTGCCATATCTCATAATCATAATGAGCTGCTATGGCCAGGAGCATCCGAATGGATTTAAGCATAATTACCTTCCATGTTGGTTTTCTTTTGAAAACCCACTTGCACCCTATGGGCTTAATCCCTTCAGGTGGGTTAACCAAGTCCCATACTCGATTTTCGTACATGGAATCCATTTCCGACTTCATGGCTTCGAGCCATTTGCCCCTTTCTGAATATTTCAGAACATCTTCATAACTGATAGGTTCGTCATCGCTTATGAGTAACACGTCGTTCGATTCACTTATGAGAAATCCGTATCTCTCTGGATTATTGCGTGTCCTATCAGACCTACGAAGAGGTGGTGTTGTTTTAGGTTCAACTGATAGCTCATCATTATGAGGTATTGGTTGTGGGTCTAGACTAGGTGTCTCTGTAATGTCTATTGGAGTTTCTTGAACTTCATCAAGTTCAATGCCACTCCCACTGTTTTCTTGTAAAAGAAATTCTTTTTCTAGAAATACAGCATGCCTTGAAACAAACACCTTTTGTTCCAAGGGATGATAGAATTGGTAACCCTTCGTTTCCTTAGGGTATCCAATAAATAGACATTTATCAGACTTAGCATCCAATTTGTCTGATACAATCCGCTTCACATAAGCAGGACAACCCCATATCTTAAGGTGAGTTAAGTGGGGTTTCTTACTATTCCATGTCTCATATGGAGTAGTAGAGACTACCTTGGTCGGGACTCTGTTTAGCAAGTAAACAGCTGTCTTAAGTGCATAGCCCCAAAAGGATTTTGGAAGAGTTAGATGATTCATCATCGACCTATCCATGTCCATCAAGGTTCGGTTGCGCCTCTCAGATACACCATTATGCTGTGGTGTATACGGCGGAGTCCATTGGGACAATATCCCATTGTCCCTAAGATAATCTTGAAACTCTTGACTCAAATATTCACCACCCCGATCGGATTGAAGTATCTTAATACTTTTGCCAAGCTGTTTCTCTACTTCATTTCTGAATTTTTTGAATTCCTCAAAAGCTTCAGATTTGTGTTTCATCAAGAACACATACCGGAATCGTGAGTGATCATCGATAAAGGTGATGAAGTAGCTATAGCCTCCTTGTGCAAGAGTTGACATTGGTCCACATACATCAATATGTATTAGACCAAGCAATTCTCCCACTGGATTACCTTTTCCGGAGAAGGGTAATTTGGTCATCTTGCCTTTTAAGCATGATTCGCATGTATCAAATGAACCGGGTTCAAATGATTCCAGAATTCCACATCGGTGTAATTCGGTCATGTGTTTCTTACTTATATGGCCAAGACGACAATGCCATATGTAGGAGTCTATTTGATTATCTATTCGTGCACGCTTGTTGCTTACTTCGATGTTGAAAATGTCACCGGATAAATCTAACGTGTAGATACCATTGCACAAAGTTCCGGTCCCATAAAGAACGCCATTTAAAGTTATGTAACAACAATTGTTACTAAAAGTTAAATGATAACCTTTTTCATTCAAACATGAAATAGATACAATGTTCTTTATTAACGAAGGAACAAAATAACAATTATCCAATTCTAAGACACGTCCAGTGGGGAGCTTTAGCAAATATGTTCCGATGGCAACAACAGCAATCTTTGCTCCATTTCCAACTCGCAAATTCGCTTCTCCTTTGACGAGTCTTCTTCTATTCCTTAGCCCCTGTATGTCATTACATATATGTGAGCTACACCCAGTATCAAGTACCCAGGTATTTGAGGAAATAGAGTGACATTCAATAACAAAGATACCTGAAGAGGATGGGGCATCGGATGCCTTATTCTTCAAGGACTCAAGATAAACCTTGCAGTTTCTTCGCCAGTGACCCTCCTTGCCACAATGATGGCAAGTTCCTTTTGGTTTTTTTTTCAGTCTTTTTGGCCTTTTTCTTCTTCCCTTTATTCTGTTCTTTGGCCTTCCTCTTAGAACTTTTCTTCGAGGAACCAACTAACAGTACTGTCTTTTGATCCGGCTTTACAGAAGGCTCCACAGTCTTCAGCAGGTTGAGCAACTCAGGAATGGTAGTCTCTAGTTTGTTCATTCGATAGTTCATCACAAATTGTGAATAACTTTTGGGCAAACAACTCAGAATTAAGTCAATACTTAGTTCATGATCCATTGCAAAACCGAGTGTGCTCAGTCGCTCAATGTACCCTAACATCTTTAGCACAAACTGCGAGGCAGAAGTGCCTTCCTGCATCTTAGTGGTGAAGAGGAGTCTGGAGACTTCGAACCTTTCGGATCTCGCCTGCTCTTCAAACAACTCATGAAGATGGAAGATGATGGTATTAGCATCCATATGCTCATGCTGCTTTTGCAACTCAGGTACCATAGAGGCTAGCATGATGCAACTCGCAAGTTCAGAATCGGTCACATGTTTCTGATAGGCCACTAGCTGGTCTGGAGTTGCACCTTCTGGAGGAGGGTTAGGAAGTTGATTTTCAAGGACATAAGCAAGCTTCTCTGCCTAGAGGACTATCCTCAGGTTTCGAAGCCAGTCCATGAAGTTTGGCCCAGTCAGTTTATTTGTGTCCAAAATGGAACGCAAGTTCAGAGAAGACATGATCGAGTGATTAACCTAGAAATACAAATTGAGTTTATGTGAGAAGAATGATTAAAGAATGTATCAACATACATTAATAAAATCCTATTTATTTTTCAAATTGAATAACCCTTTTTATCAATTCGGGAGATCGTAGGAACATCTCCAAATAGGTTGATATCCAACCATAGATAAGAACCACCATGGCTGTGGCCATCAAGTTATTCTTAGCTATGAAGGTAGGTAATTATACCGATTACATATCACATATACGTAACTATCACTTTATGCTATCAACTAATTGAATGTTTGCATAAATCATTGGGTTGTTAACTCATTAACAAGTATGCAACTTTATACATAGCACCCAACTGCACCTCTCTTTACATCGACCTTGGCTGTGGCACAACAAATCGATGTTCCAAGCTTAAGGCTGACCCATTAATCAAGAAATAGTTTTAATATGGTTGGAGCTCATTCAACCGTTTAGTCAGGCTTGGATGTGTCCAACAACCAAAACTAAGGATTGACCTCTGACTCCAACTATATTATTCATAAACTAATTCCATGGTTTGAACATATTGAGGTTCAAGCCGGGCATGGATGTGTCCATCAACCCAAACGAGAAACAAAACTCCGATTCTAACCATATTAATGGAAGGTGTTAGCCTTAATATTTTGTAAGGGGTTTTGGGTCTCATCTTTTCTTATCTAAGCACATTCATGACATTATGTCATGACTAACGATTTCCTTAATAAAGTATGTATGTGACTTAAGTTATCAAGTCTCATTAATTGAATTAGGAACCGGATTTCCTAATTCTAATTTCATACTTTATTAAAGGAATTGTTTTGGGAAACAATTTCCTAAATTGTCATAATCAATTTCGGAAATAATATGTTCAAGACTTTGATTTCTCTAAATCAAAACTTATTAAATTAAGAGACAATTCCCTTAATTCAACCACATATTATTTTCATGAAAATCTCATTTAAGAAAACTCTATAGGAAACCATTTTCCTAATTAATTTTGGAGACAACAATATGTAAGAGCATCACCTCTTAAATCATATTTTATTCATGGATTTAATTAATTACAACAAATCGTTTTCTAAGGGTGGCTCCCCGAGGCTCAGATACCCAAAGAAAAGTAATTTGTCATAAATCCAATTTGGTCCGCTTCGGAAGCGCAACCAAATTAAACATGACAATTTCATTTAAAATTGAGAAATTAAATTACAATTAACTAACTTTAAATTGGACGGCTCCCCGAGGCTCAATCCAAAATAAAGAATTTTGTTGTCAATTTAAAAACCAATTCAAATTTAATTGTCAATTAATTATCCATAAATTTGTCTAGACTTTCTTGAAAGAAAGTGCCCAAAATTACGAGATTTCATAATAGGTTTTCAGAATAATTGTAAGTTTCTGGTACAAAGAAAACTTACATATTTCCAAAGTTGGAAAATTTCTAAAATAGAAAATTTCCAAGATTGGAAAGTTTAAAAAGATGGGAAGTTTTCACAATTATTATAAAATTTCAGAAACTAGGAAATTTCAAACGTCTGCGAAATTTCATGAGGATTTCCAAACTTTGAAATTCCTAAATCTAAAATTTATTATAATTGGAAAGTTTCCATAATTGAAAATTTTTCCAAAATTGAGATCATGAAAATGTTTTCCGCAAAACAATTTTATGATTATGTCGAACACTAACCGGCTTTGATACCACTGTTGGGACCGGGTGCATGTTGACAAGGATATGGGTTCGTATAATTTTAAATTTTTACGTGCAGCGGAAGAATTTGCATAAAATAATTTCCTAAATTATTTTTAACCTCATATCTAGCATGCAACCTTATGATGTGTGGACATGATCATAAATTAAAACTTTGTGGAAAAGTAAACTAATTTACTTTATACCTCTCGTAACTCGAAGTAAGGGACGAGATCCAACCGTAGCGTCCCTTGGAAGCTCCGCCTCTATTCGCGTCCACGCCGAGTTCTCTTCGGGATGACTTCGCAAAGTCACGAGTTTTGTGCCGACGAGAACTTCTAGATTCTCTAAAGGCACAACTAGAAGATCAAGAGAAAAGATAGGAAACTAACCACCAAGAATCGGAATCTAAATTCCGGGAAGGAAGGAGATGTGATCCGCTCTTCTTCTTCTTGGTTGGCTTCTCCTTCTTCTTGATGGCTCACGGCAACCAAGGTTGGAGGTGCGCCGGCCCTAGCTCTCAAGGAGGGGCGCCGGCCCTAGGATGCCCCTAAGGGGCGCCGGCCCTAAGGGGAAGAAAGAAGAGAGAATAAAAGAGAGAGAGGGAGAGAGTTAATCTCTT
>JAGFNQ010002685.1:0-17520 GCA_024364735.1 Boesenbergia rotunda
AACAAAGTCAGATTTAGTTCAATATTACCTGACCCAATCACCTTGAGTGTAGCATTGTTGCCAAATGCTACTGAGCCTAGGTTTTTGAGCTTGAGTTTGGTGAATTTCAATTTATCCCCAGTCATGTGTCTGGAGCAACCGCTATCCAACATCCATTGGTTCAAATCTTTATGTTCCTACACATAAAGAGTTTTGTTGATTTGGATCCAATTAGAATCAGGAATAGCTTAAATTGATTTTCACAGCCTAGTCTGTCTCACCCAAATCTAGGGTTATCAATCACGTTAGCCTTATAGGTTTTGTGAGACAGGTTTTGGTAGATAGAATTATTTTGGAAAATTATGATTTATTTTAAAAAAATGAATTAATTTTGAAAACAGTTGAATTTTTTTAAAACAATTTTGAATCTACAATTAACTGAAAATTTGTGTTAGATTCGAATTTGACAAAGAATAATTTGAATTTGAATTTCAAAAATTGGCTTCCAGGTCTTGGCGAGGCACTAGGCCTTCTTTGGCCGTAGCCTTATTGGATCATCAACCCTTTCCTTGACAAAGTCTTTTAATGAAATTTCATTTTCAAAATTACTTTTTGAAAAATTCTGGTCTAACTAGTGTGGGTCTTGGATCGGTAGCTTCGGCTAATTTCACCAGTCTAAAGAGACCAAGTAGAGTATACTTGACCTTATTAGAATTGGCTTCCCTAACGTACTATCATCTCACCGCCACCCAATACTATGTTGTTCAAATTTCAGTTAAGTTGGTTCAGTCCTTAAACTAACCACTCCTAATTCTAAGCATGGTAAATTGCAGAAATTAAATAAACAAGCAATCATGCAATTTGAAAGCAAGAATTGAAATTTATCTAATTATAAATATTGTTTTTAATTTGGCTCCCCCTGGACTAAAGCCACGATAATGGTTCGGCAAGATGTGAATCTTGTCCTTGGGGATCCAATACTGATTTGATCCAGTTTGTTTGTTCAGACACAGTTTGGGTACCCATGCCTGAACTTTAGCTCTGGACTGGTTCAGTACAGCATAGTAGGATCTTTGTCTAGATTTGATTTTATAGCCTAATCTGGATCGATTTAGAACCGACTTCTGTTTTCCAAGAATCATATCAAGACCCTTGGAACCAGAAGTGAATCGTTCTTAAGTTGATCTAAGGTCCTTGACCTGAGTTTTCAAGGAGGAGTTCTCTTTCTTAAGTTTTTCAACTTGAGTAGAGGTTCCTTCTTGAACCTTCTCAGTTAAGGATCTAGAGTCAGCTCTCTCTTTCAGGAGTTTTATTTCCTGTCGGAGAGATTCGACTCGGAATTTAACTTCGCCATCGAGAAAGATAAGAAATTAATTCATTTAATTGATTTCTTGAAAAACCACTTACAGTTATTTCGCCGTTCTCTGAGAATGTAAGTTTGCCGTCGTCCGGCTCCGACTCTGACTCGGTCTCAATTTCTTCTGAGGCGGTTAGTGCGAGCATGTTCGACTGTGGGACCTCTTCTTCTTCTTCAGAGGAGGACTCATCCCACGTTGCCTGAAGTGCCTTCTTCTTTCTCGTCTTCTTTGTTTCCTTCAGGTTGGGGCATTCAGTCTTGTAGTGACCCTTCTTCTTGCACTCGTAACAGGTCACGTTGGGTTTGTTCTTTTCATTTGAGGGTTTAGCTTGTTCTTCCTTTCTTCGGCTGGCTTTTCTTCTGTTGGTCTGGTTTTTTAGCTCTTTGTAGTAGTCCCGGGCTAGCCGAACCAGCTTAGGCCGATTTCCCTCGTTGTCTTCTGAGTCTGAATCTGAATCAGACTCGGGTGCAGATTGAGGCTTTTTTTTGGTTGTCTTTCCAGCTTTACCTGCAACGAAAGCAATGCCTTTCTCGACCAGATTGCAGTTAGTCTGCTCATGCAATTCTAATTCAGAAAACAGTTCATCTAATTTAATTTTAGAGAGGTCCCTTGAAACCTTGTATGCATCTACCATAGATGCCCACAAGGTGTTTCTCGGGAAAGCGTTAAGAGCGTACCTTATCAGGTCACGGTTTTCTACCTTGTGACCGATTGTGTGTAGTCCGTTCATTAACTCCTGAATTCTGGCGTGGAGCTGGGCTGCTGTTTCGTTGTCGTTCATCTTAATCGTGTACAACTTGTTCAGGAGGAGATCTCTCTTGCTGATTCGAGTATCTGAAGTTCCTTTGTGTAGCTCGATCAGCTTACCCCACAGCTCCTTTGCACTGTTGAATGGTCCTACCCAATTCAACTCTTCCTTGGTCAGGCCGCATTGAAGTGTCTGGGTTGCTTTGGCATCAGCTTCAATTTTTCTTTTCAGAGCGGTATCCCACTCAGTGTAAGACTGTGGCACTCCTTCAGCATTCTTTGGAATCTCCAGTCCAGACTGGATGATTATCCACATGTCCACTTGAGTTTTCAGGTGGACCTCCATCCGACTTTTCCAGTAGGAGAAGTCCTCCCCACTGAAAAGTGGTGGTCTGGCTGTGCTGAATCCTTCTTGCATGACCATTTATCTGAAACTAAGAGTAAAAAGAAAGAAATATCCCATGACTTGCTCTTGGATTAGTAGTGCGGGAAGAAAGAAAGAAAAAAATATTTATCGAGGGGTGCTGCACCAACCTCGATTAACAATGAAAATTTGAAAAAAAATTTAAAAAGAAATCTGAAAAAAAATTCTCAAATTCGTGGTTGCACCAGATTTGAGCTTCCCCACTCTGATACCACTTGTTGGATCGAGAAGAACGATAGAGGGGGGGGTGAATATCGTAAATTGTTTCGGATTGAGAAAAGAGCAAATACGCAGCGGAATAAACAAAACACAACCCAAAGACTCAAGCGGTTTTAGTTGGTTCGGAGTCGCGGTCGGCTCCTACTCCAAGGCCCACGGTCCTTGACCGTTTACTGCGGGCAATACTATAATCGCGCAAAATCTTACAAACAGTTGTACAGTAGTAAGTGCAGTAAGAATACAATTAAAAATTGACTCTTCGTTACCGACGCCCGGTGTAGATCGTTCTTCGATGCGTAGGGTCGTCATCGGCGCTAGAATCTCGAGATGGAGGATTTCTGGAGTAGAGCGCCTGAGTTGAAGAGCGTATTGGCGTTGGAAAACTTGTTGTTTCAAGCCTTGGGGTCGAGGGGCTATTTATAGCCTCCTGGGGTGCCCGGAACGTTGGGGGCGCCCCCCACGTGTCAGCCGATCCGGACAAGTCTCGGTCAGCCGTTATCCCTTCAGGATCGGGCTGAGGTTTGACCGGGGGCGCCCGGGACGCAGGGGGCGCCCAGGTTGACTCGGTCCTCTAGCTTCTCGCTAGCTTGATTCTATCCACTTCGTTGGCTTGAGGCCGGGGCGCCCGGAGCATCCGGGGCGCCTAGGAGCACGGGGGCGCCCGGGAGCATGGGGGCGCCCCCAGTGAGCTTCCGAAGCAATTTCTTTGCTTAACTTGTTTTGCCTTGACCTTGGGGGCGCCGGGGATACTGGGGGCGCCCTGCCTAGCTGCTTGCTCCTCTCCTTTGGGGCGTTCTGAGCTGCAGAAACACATTCCTTCGGTCCTGCATCCAAGGTTAGTCCAAAACAACACAAAGCAATAAAATATTAGGTTTATATAGCCTTAGTTGTCTTGGTTCTGACTTTGGGTCTCCAAAATGGAACCCTAGGTCGAACCGACGCCTACTGTTCCCTCGACGGGGGAACGCGTCCTCACCTACTCCTCTCAGGAGAATTTACCTGTTGCCAACCGACTCTTCCGGTTGGACTTTTACCCAGCAGTCCTTCGCCAGGTGCCCAACTGTCCTTCTCCAGGTCTTCAGTACCAAGCAGTCCTTCGCCTGGTGCCCAGCAGTCCTTCGCTAGGTCTTCGGTTCCAAGCAATCCTTCGCCTGGTGCCTAGCAGTCCTTCGCTAGGGCTTTGTATCCTGACATTCCTTCGCCAGGTGCCTAGCAGTCCTTCGCTAGGGCTTTGTATCCTGGCATTCCTTCGCCAGGTGCCTAGCAGTCCTTCGCTAAGGCTTTGTTTCCTGCACACTTAATGAGCATGTTAGATAAACATTACATCTTAACTTTTGAACCCTTTGCCATTATCAAAACACAGGTTCGACTTGGGTGCTGTCTGCACCAACAGAGAGATTTATTCCTCAACCAACTACAAAACCTCTCCATGAAGGAGAATGAGACGGTGAGTGAACTCCATAGCCGGTTCAAGGAAGTCCTCAACGGGCTTCATTCTATTGATGAAAAGGTCGAGAACCGCGACCTTGTGAGGTATGTGTTGAAAGCATTTCCAAGGAATGCTTTGTGGTCATCCATGGTGGATGCCTACAAAGTTTTCAAGGACTTATCAATTGTCAAGTTAGATGATTTATTTTGTGAGATGGAACTTCATGAAATGGCTAACAAAGGCCCCAAGGAGAAGGGGATTGCCTTAGTTGCAGGAGAAAAGAACAAGAAGAAGAAAGAAATGAAGAAGGAGAAGGAAGTCTCATCATCTTCTTCCTCATCCGAATTCGAGTCCGAATCTGAGGAGGATGGCAGCGGCTCTTCTTCCTCCGAGATGACCAATTTCGTTAGAAGGATGATGAAGAAGGGTCGACGCTTCAAGGGTAAAGGTAACCCAAGTGAAGTTAAGCTTGATAAGAATAACATTACTTGCTATGAATGTAGTAAGAAAGGGCACTTCAAGAAGGACTGCCTAAAGCTCAAGAAGAAGGAGGAAAAATCTAAGAAAAAGAAGAAGGCCTTAAAGGCCACTTGGGATGAATCCTCCTCTAGCTCATCCGATGAAGAGAAGGAGGAGAAGAGTACACGGCATGTGACACTCATGGCACTTGAAGGAGAAGAAAGCAGTGATGAATCCTCCGACTCCTCAAACGCGGCTTCATCATCTTCGGATGATGAAGAGGTAATCACTCCCGAACTTGAGAAATGCTATAGAGCTATTGCATGCTTAACCAATATGTTGAAAAAGTCAAAAATTAAGGTTAAATCATTGCAATTAGAAGTTGAACAATTGAAATCCTCTAGGGATGAGGATGTAGACGACTTGCATGTTGAAATGTTAGAGGATGAGATTAAATCCTTGAAAATTGAGGTTGAACAATTGAAGTCCTCTAGGGATGAGGATGTTGATGATTTGCATGTTGAATTGTTAGAGGATGAAAACAAATCATTGAAGAGTGAAGTTGAGAGACTCAAGAGCGTTCTTGAGAAGTTCTCAACAAGCTCAAAGACACTAGACATGATCTTGAATGCCCAAAGGGCAGTCTACAATAGGGCCGGTATTGGTTACCGACCCAAAGAATCATCATTTGTGTCTTTGATGTCTAGGACTGATATTAGACAATCTAAGACACCTAGGGCTCAAAGGAAAGTTGTCAAGGCATGGGTGCCTAAGTCTTATTTAGTAGATGCTTTAGGTCCCAAGGTGTGGATACCTAAAACATCCATTTTTCGAATTGTGTAGGTTATGATTGAGGGGGAGCATCTATCAAGTTGGTTCGTTGATAGTGGGTGCTCCAAACACATGATCGGGGATAGATCATTGTTTACTACACTTCAAAGAAAAAGTACATGTAATGTTTCATTTAGTAACAATGGTAGTCTTAAGGTCATAGGAATAGGAGACATTCAAATATCCGAATGTCTTAGGATTAAGAATGTCCTTCTAGTCAAGGGGATGACATTTAATCTTCTAAGTGTCAGTCAATTGTGTGATGCAGGTTACACAATTGATTTCAAATCAAGTCAATGTCTAGTTAGACAACATGACAACTTTGACACGGTACTAGTAGGAACAAGAGTAGATAACATTTATCAAGTTTCCTTTAAAAGTGCTACTAATGCTTTTGCTAAGTGTCTCATGTCAAGAGAAGATGAGCCAGATGAGCCCACCCTTTGGCACTGGAGACTAGGACACGTGAACATGAAGAATATCCGGAAGTTAGCCAACAAGGGTTTAGTTCGTGGCTTACCAAGCATCAAGTATGAAAAGGACAAACTTTGTGATGCATGTCAAATGGGTAAGCAAACAAAATCTGCACATAAAGGTAATAACACTGTAAGTACTTCTACCGCATTAGATTTACTTCATATGAACTTGTTTGATTGTAGCACTATTATATCATTGAATGGAAGTAGATATTATTTTGTTATCATTGATGATTTTACTAGATATACATGGACATATTTTCTAAAATATAAGGACCAAACCTTAGATGTTTTCATTTCTTTTTGTAGAAGAGTTGAAAATGAAAAATCATCAACTATTAAGACAATAAGAAGTGATCATGGGGGGAATTTCAAAACCAACGATTTTTAGAGTTTTGTCAAGATAGAGGATATAGACACGAGTTCTCTACTCCTAGAACACCACAACAAAATGGTGTTGTAGAGAGGAAGAACCGGGTCTTACAAGAGGCTGCGAAGCATGCTTAATGAGTACTCACTACCGAGCTACTTGTGGGCCGAAGCAGTAAACACATCTTGCTACGTACAAAACCGAGTCCTCATCCATAGGTTCTTAGGAAAGACTCCCCATGAACTTTGGTTTGGAAAACCACCTACGGTTAAACATCTTAGGGTGTTTGGTTGTAAGGTGTTTATCCTGAACACCAAGGACCACCTTGGAAAGTTCACGGCAAAGGCTGATGAAGGGATACTGGTCGGGTACTCCCTTGTTATCAAAGCCTACCGAGTCTACAACAAGAAGTCTAGATTGGTTGAAGAATCTTCTGATGTTGTTTTTGAAGAAATTCCAAGATCAAATGATCAACCAGAAGATGTCGAAGAAGCTCAATTCGAACTCAGGCAACTGTGTTTGAATGATATTCCAAGTGTTGTTGATGGTGATGAGTCCGATGACGGTGAGCCTAGATAACCCATTGATCAGCCGGATCCTGAGGTTGAGCCGGTGTCTAGTGAAACCATCCAAGAAGCACCACCAACACCGAGGCAAACTAGGTTAGCCTCTAGTCATCCCCAAGACCAAATTGTTGGAGACATCCATCATGGGGTTAGGACTAGATCATTCTTTAGGAATGAGGCTAATGAAGTTGCCCTAATTTCCGAAATTGAATCTAGAAAAATTGACGAGGCGTTAAATGATCCCGATTGGATCATTGCGATGCAAGATGAACTAGGTTAATTCAAAAGAAGTCAAGTTTGGGACTTAGTCCCTAGACCCAAGAAGACCACCATTATTGGAACCAAATGAGCCTTTAAAAATAAATTGAACCATAAGGGAGAAATCATAAGAAACAAGACACGCTTAGTAGCCAAGGGCTACAATCAAGTTGAAGGCCTTGATTATGATGAGACCTATGCTCCCGTGGCACGATTAGAGTCCATCCGATTGATGCTTGCATTTGCTGCACATCGGGGTTTCAAGCTATATCAAATGGATGTCAAATCGGCCTTTCTAAATGGTTTGATAAGAGAAGAGGTCTATGTCGAACAACCTCCGGGGTTTGAGAGTACCGAATTTCCAAACCACATATTCAAGCTCAAGAAGGCGCTTTACGGCCTTAAACAAGCACCCCGAGCTTGGTATGAGAGGTTGTCAACGTTCCTAATTGAAAAATGCTTTGTTAGAGGCCAAATAAACCCTACACTGTTTCTACGTAGAGATGGTGATAATATATTTGTAGCCCAAGTATATGTCGATGACATTATTTGTGGCTCAAACAACAAGGGGTATTTAAATGAGTTTATTGGACACATGGAGAGTGAATTTGAAATGAGTCTAGTGGAAGAGTTGACTTTCTTCCTTGGACTTGAAATCAAACAAACCCGAGATGGGATCCATGTGCACCAATGAAAGTATACTCAAGAGATGCTTCGAAAATTCAACATGAGTGATTCAAAAGAGGTAACCACTCCCATGGCTACAAACATAAGATTAGACAATGATGAGAGTGGTAAACATGTTGATTTGACTCAATATCGAAGCATGATAGACAGTCTGCTATACCTCACAGCTAGTCGACCTGACATACTTTTTGCTGTGGGTATGTGCGTTAAATATCAAGTTTGTGCCAAGGAATCTCACTTGATTGCTGTTAAGAGAATTTTGAGATATCTTAAAGGCACAATTGGTGTTGGTCTATGGTTCCCCCGTACCGAATCATTTGACCTAATTGGCTACACCGACTCCGACTATGCTGGATGCAAGTTGGATCGGAAAAGCACTAGTGGGGGTTGCCAATTTTTAGGATCATCTTTAGTTAGTTGGTCAAGTCGGAAGCAACACTGTGTTGCTCTCTCCATGACTGAGGCAGAATATATTGCTATGGGAGAGAGCATATCACAATTGTTGTGGATGACTCATACTCTAGAGGACTATGGATTAAGTTACAAGGGTGTGCAAGTGTTGTGTGACAACATTAGCACAATTAACCTAACGAAGAATCCGGTCCATCACTCTAGAACCAAATATATTGAAGTGCGTCACCACTTCATTAGGGATCATGTTGCTAGAGGAGATGTTGTACTCTCATATGTAGAGTCCAAATCGAATCTAGAGGAAATTTTCACTAAACCACTCCCCGAAAATGAGTTTAGCTTCTTAAGAAGGGAGTTGGAATGTGTCGCGCTTCATAGACATCAAAATGCATTCAAAACCCTTGATGATCATTTTGAATTGTTGGGACACAATTGGGTAACTTGGGGATACTTCACACAAACTATAAGGTTCACTAAAATGGTTTTGTTTGCTAGATATGGGGTGAGATGCTAGGATCAACTCAATTTCTCGAAATGCCATTGCATCCCTTGAGGAATTTGGTTGACGAGATAAAAATCACTTCGGTGACCAAGTATGGGGAAAACCAATGCATAACACATGTGTACTTGGCTCCATGATCATACTTGGACATTCCAATCAAGGAAACTTGATTGGAAACTTGAATTTGATACAAACGTGTTTGAAATTGAGTGGATGTTTGTTGATTGAGTTTGACTCCACTTGGGTGGAGCAAAGTGATTGTTAAACTCATAAGGACCCTTGATCCTTGTTAAAAGATCAATTTTAGTCAAGGGACCACTTCTAAGATCGATACTCTTTATCAGATCTTATCCGAAATCGTTTGGAAGTCTGAAACTGAAAGTTTCAGATCGTATCAGGAATTTTAGGAAGCCTGATCGGTCACCGGACCGATCAAGAGTATGTCTGATCGGTCCAACGGACAGATCCAGCTCCTGTGCAAAAAATTATCAAAACCCACTGTGTTGGTCTGGATCGGTCCCCGGACCGATCTGACACCCTGTGGTGATCGGTCCACAGACCGATCAGGGGGCTCACGGAAAAACCTCCAAACCTACTGTTCGCTTCCTGATCGATCACCTGATCGATCAGGAGCCTGCCTGATCGGTCACCCGACCGATCAGGACCAGGCCAGTCCGATCAGGCCGGAGCCTGATCGGTCTGGGCGCTCCCAGATCGAACGGTGATCCGTTCGATCACATTAAATTTCGGTTGGTGGACCGATCCACCAACCCAATAACTTCGCGAAAACCCTATCTTCCCGAGCCCTTGCGCCGACGAAACCTCTCTTGTGCGTGAGATCCCTCTCTTCATGCGTGAGCTCCTCTTGCGAGTGGTTTCTTCGATCTTCTCCCTGCTGTGCGTGAGATTATTCTTCTTCTGCACTGCTGGGAGTTCGTCTTCTGCTCTTATTTCTCGCGAAGCATCATTTGTGTGTGCTCCTCTGCGCAACTCAGCCGGTTGATCTCTCTCAAACTCAACAGACAGAAGAATGACACCTAAGTAAGATTCCCCTACCTCACCTTGTTGATTCCTTCAAATGTCATAATATGTGGTGAACTAACCGTGATGTTTGTTCTTGGGGTTTCCTTTGGGTGTGTGTGTCGTGTGTGCTGTGACCTACATATGATCAAATCTCTCTTTCATTTGATTATTGTTCCCATCTTATATTAAACTGATAAATCTTATGCTCAATGCCTTACCTTGATGTTCACTTGATTATTCTATACCGTGACCAATCCTCTATTAATCTTGTGATTCTTTAATTTGTGTCATGATTCACTTTATTTGATTCGAATTCTTGCCATGATCTATTCAAACCCGTGAGAAAATCATCTAAGGGCAAAGAACCCGTGGAGGGAAGTGCAAAGGGCAAAGGCCCTTCTTCTTCCGCGCCCTCCCGAAGGCCTCAGCCTTCTTCAAGTTCTCGTTTCCCCAATGCTGCCTGTGAGCAGGCCTTTCAGTCCAGAACCTTCAAGTTGCTCTCCTGCTGATCAATTGATATTCCCTTTCTATCCGAGCACTATCCCTCCATCATGGAGATAGTCACCTTCTACAACCTTGGCTTTCTCCTCTCCCTGGAGCGGACGATAAACTATGACCTTGTTTCCGAGTTTTATAACAACCTTCAGCAAGGACCTCAAGGGGGCTTTGAGTTCACTACACGGGTCGCCAAGAGGAATCTTGATTTCTCCTATGACATCCTAGCGGAGTATCTGGGCGGTCGTCGATCGCCTAACTTGGATTCTATCTATCCGGAGCTCCCTGACCCTTTGTTGGCTCCTTTTGCGGACGTCACCCCCGACAGCATCTATCAGCATTTCTTTGGCCATCCACGACCAGCTGGTCTTGACGAGTTAGGACCCGACTTTCCGACCTTTGCGGCCCTCCGTCTCTCCCCTGTTGACTACATCCTCTTCAAGATAATCACCAATTGCATCTTGCCTATCACTTCAAAGCCCTTGACCGAGATCCGTCCCTATCATTGCCTGATGCTCTATGGTATGCACCGCCGCATGGACTTTGACATCATAGAGAGCATTTTTCAGTCCATCTTATCCTATAGAGAGCCGACCCGACGCACTGTCTATATGCCGTTTGGTCACGTCATCACCGACTGGCTTATGTCAGTGGGTGTTGATGTCACCAAGGGCAGGACAGTGCCCATGGTTAAACAGGATTGCCGACTTGGCAGGCGAGCATTCGCCAAGTCTGGTATCATTATTCGAGATCACGATCGGGCACTGGTTTGGAAGGACGGGAGGGGTCTTGGCGATCTACCTGGGGGAGGTCCACATTTTCAGGCACCAGCCGATGCTGCTGCACATCAGGAGGCTCCCGCTGCTGCTGCCGACTACGACTATGAGCCGGACCCAGATCTGCGCTGGCAAATTTCAGAGCTTGATCGGACCATCCAGTATGATCTTCATCTGCGAGAGCTCTATCGCGAGGAGGTTCGGTCGGGTTTTCGCTCCTTCGATCGCAGACTGACCGCGGTGGAGTCTGATGTCTCCGGGGTCCGTACTTTCCAGCAGACGTGGTACGAGGAGTGGCGCCGACACACATTTCCTGGAGATGCACCCTCAGGCAGTGCTGCACCAGGGTCTTTTGTTCCTGATGATGCCACGATGGATGACCCTATGCATGATGACCCTCCCGCCGATGGATGATTGTGTTGGTGCAAAAAGCACCCAAGTCGAACCTGTGTTTTGATAATGGCAAAAAGGGTTCAAAAGTTAAGGTATAATGTTTATCTAACATGTTACTCAAGTGTGCAGGAAAAGTCCTAGCGAAGGACTGCTAGGCGCCTGGCGAAGGAATGCCAGGATACCAAGTCCTAGCGAAGGACTGCTAGGCACCTGGCGAAGGAATGCCAGGATGCAAAACTCTAGCGAAGGACTGCTAGGCACCTGGCGAAGGAATGCCAGGATACAAAGACCTAGCGAAGGACTGCTAGGCACCAGGCGAAGGACAGCTTGGTACCAAAGACCTAGCGAAGGACTGCTAGGCACCAGACGAAGGACAGCTTGGTACTGAAGACCTGGCGAAGGATAGCTAGGCACCTGGCGAAGGACAGCTAGGCACCTGGCGAAGGACAGCTGTGTAAAAGTCCAGCCGGAGGAGCCGGTTGGCATCAGGTAAATTCTCCCGAGAGGAGTAGGTGAGGACGTGTTCCCTGTCGAGGGAACAATAGGCGTCGGTTCGACCTAGGGCTCCATTTTGGAGACCCAAAGTCAGAACCAAGACAGCTAAGGCTGTATAAAACTCACATATTGCTCTGTGTTATTTTGGACTAACCCTGGATGCAGGACCGAAGGAACGAGTGTCTGCAGCTCAGAGAGCCTCAAAGGAGTGAGGCAGAAGCTGAGTAGGGCGCTCGGAGTGTCCCGGGCTCCCCCAAGGTGAACACAAAAGAAGTAGAGCAAGTGAATGCTTCGACAGCTCATGGGCGGGGCGCCCCCGTGCTCCCGGGCGCCCCCCATGCTCCCGGGCGCCCCGGATGGTCCGGGCGCCCCAGCTCAAACTAACGAAGCAGAAGCCAGCGAGAAGCCAACGGATAAGAGTCAACCCGGTCAACCCGGGCGCCCCCAGCGTCCCGGGCGCCCCCGTCAAGATCTGATCCGGAGATTGAAGGGATCAGAGCTGACCAAGAGGAACTCGGATTAGTTGACACGTGGGGGGGGGGGGGGCGCCCCCGACGTTCCGGGCGCCCCAGGGGCTATAAAAAGGCCCTCGACCCCAAGGCTTCAAACAACAATTTCTTTCAACGCATTCACGCTCTTCTACTCCCGCGCTCTGCTCCGGAAACCTCCCGACTCGAGATACAAGCGCCGACGACGTCCCTCTGCTCCAAAAACATAATCTACACCGGACGTCGGTAACGAAGAGCTACTTTTAGTTTACTGTACTAATTGTGTAATACATCTTGTAAACTGGTTTTGTGCACATATAGAATTGCCCGCAGTAAACGGTCAACGACCGTGGGCCTTGGAGTAGGAGCCGACCGCGACTCCGAACCAAGTAAAAGATCTTGTGTTCGCGTTGATTGTTTATTTCTTCCGCTGCGTAATTTCTTTAACTCTAATCCGAAAGTTTTACGATATTCACCCCCCCTCTATCGTTTCTCTCGATCCAACAAGTGGTATCAGAGCGGGGAAGCTCAAATTTGGTGCAACCACCAGTTTGAGAATTTTTCGGATTTTCGTAAAATTATTTCTTATTTTTTTCGAATTCTTATCGTTAATCGAGACCGGTGCAACACCCCTCGATATTTAATTTTCTTTATCCCGCACTACTAATCCAAGACCAAGTCTTGGGACAAAGTTTTTCTTTCTCTTCTCTCTTTTTCAGATAAAATCCTTAATGGCCATGCAAGAAGGATTCAGCACAGCCAGACCTCCACATTTCAGTGGAGAAGACTTTTCCTATTGGAAAAGTCGAATGGAGGTCCACCTGAAAACTCAGGTGGACATGTGGATAATCATCCAGTCTGGGCTGGAGATTCCAAAGAATGCTAAAGGAGTACCTCAGACCTACACTGAGTGGGACACCACTCTGAAGAGAAGAATTGAAGCCGATGCAAAGGCGACCCAGACCCTACAATGCGACTTAACAAAAGAGGAGCTGAACCGGGTGGGTCCATTCAACAGTGCCAAGGAGCTGTGGGGGAAACTGATCGAGCTGCACGAAGAAACTTCAGACACTCGGATCAGCAAGAGAGACCTCCTCCTGAACAAGCTATATACGATCAAGATGACCGACAACGAAACAGCAGCTCAACTCCACGCCCGAATTCAGGAGCTAGTGAACGGACTACACACAATCAGTCACAAGGTAGAAAACCGTGACCTGATAAGGTACGCTCTTAATGCTTTCCCGAGAAACACCTTGTGGGCATCTATGGTAGATCCATACAAGGTTTTAAGGGACCTTTCAAAAATTAAATTAGATGAATTATTCTCTGAATTAGAATTACATGAACAGACTAACTGCAATCTGGCCGAGAAAGGTATTGCCTTTGTTGCAGGTAAAACTGGAAGGACAACCAAGAAAAAACCTCAATCTGCACCCGAGTCTAACTCAGACTCAGACTCAGAAGACAAAGAAGGAGATCGACCTAAGCTGATCCGACTGGCCCGGAACTACTACAAGGAATTGAAGAACCAAACCAACAGACGGAAAGCCAGGCGAAGAAAGGATGAACCAGCTGAACCCACAAACGACAAAAACAAACCAAACGTGACCTGCTACAAGTGCAAGAAAAAGGGTCACTACAAGATGGAGTGTCCGAACCTAAAGGAGACCAAGAAAAATAGAAGGAAAAAGGCACTTCAGGCAACGTGGGACGAGTCCTCCTCCTCCTCCGAAGAAGAAGTCCCACAGTCGAACCTGCTCGCACTAACCGCCTCAGAAGAAGTCGAGACCGAGTTAGAATCGGAACAGGACGACGGCAGACTGACATTTTCAGAAGACGACAAAATCAAGGTAAGTGGTTTTACTAGAAGTCAGTTAAATGAGTTAATTTCTTATCTTTCTCGAGATTTGGCAAAAGCTAAACTCCGAGTCGAATTCCTCTGACAGGAAGTAAAACTCCTGAAAGAGGGAGCTGACTCTAGACCCTTAACTGAGAAGGTTCAAGAAGGAACCTCTACTCAAGTTGAAAAACTTGAGAAAGAGAACTCCTCCCTGAAAACTCAAGTCAAGGATCTTAGATCAGCTTTAGAACGATTCACTTCTGGTTCCAAGGGTCTTGACATGATTCTTGGAAAATAGAAATCGGTTCTAAATCGATCCGGACTAGGCTATAGAACCAAATCTAGACAAAGATCCTACTTTGCTGTACTAAACCAGTCCAGACCTAAAGTTCAGGCATAGGTACCCAAACTATGCCTGAATAAATAAACTGGATCAAATCAATATTGGATCCCCAAGGACAAGATTCACATCTTGCCAAACCATTATCGTGGCTTTAGTCCAGGGGGAGCCAAATTGAAAACAATATTTATTGGTAAATAAAATTGTTGCTTTCAATTTGCTTGTTTGATTGTTTACTTAATTCCCGCAATTTACCATGCTTAGATTTAGGAATGGTTAGTTTAAGGATTGAACTAACTTAACTGAAATTTGACAACATAGTATTGGGTGGAGGTGAGATGATAGTACGTTAGGGAAGCCAATTCTAATAAGGTCAAGTACACTCTACTTGGTCTCTTTAGACTGGTGAAACTAGCCGAAGCTACCAATCCAAGACCCAAACTAGTTAGACCAGAATTTTTCAAAAAAAATAATTTTGAAAATGAAATTTCGTTAAAAGGCTTTGTCAAGGAAAGGGTTGATGATCCAATAAGGCTACGGCCAAAGAAAGCCTCGTGCCTCGCCAAGACCTGGAAGCCAATTTTTGAAATTCAAATTCAAATTATTCTTTATCAAATTTGAATCTAACACAATTTTTCAGTTAGTTATAGATTCAAACATTCTTTTTAAAATAAATTTAATTGTTTTCAAATTTAATTCAAGTTTTTCAAAATAAATCATAAATTTTCAAAATAACTTTACCCACCAAAACCTATCTCACAAAACCTGTAAGGCTAACGTGATTGATAACCCTAGATTTGGGTGAGACAGACTAGGCTGTGAAAATCAATTTAGGTTATTCCTGACTCTAATTGGATCCAAATAAAAAAAACTCTTTATGTGTAGGAACATAAAGATTTGGACCAATGGATGTTGGATAGCGGTTGCTCCAGACACATGACTGGAGACAAATTGAAATTCACCAAACTCAAGTTCAAGAACCTAGGCTCAGTGGCATTTGGCAACAATGCTACACTCAAGGTAATTGGGTCAGGTAATATTGAACTTAAATATGACTTTGTTATTAAGAAAGTCCTTTTGGTTGAAAATTTCAAATTTAACCTACTTAGCATAAGTCAGTTATGTGATTCTGGTTATATAGTTACCTTCAACAATTCTAATTGCCTGATTAGAAACTTGCAAGACTCAAAAATCATGCTTAAGGGCACTAGGAAAAATAATGTTTACACTATAAACCTTCCCCTAGTACCTAACTGCATGTTAACTCAGTTAGAACAATCAAACCTCTGGCATAGGAGACTAGGTCACACTAACCTAAGAATTATTTCAAAAATCACCCAACTTGGCCTAATTAAAGGTATTCCCAAAATTAAAAATCATGAAAACTTAATATGTGAATCATGCAATCAAGGTAAACAAACCAGATCTAATCACAAACTAATTCAATCTGATCTAACTCGAACCACACTTGAGCTCCTGCACCTTGACCTATTTGATTCACATGGAGCCAAGTCACTAAGCGGAAACCGGTACTGCTTAGTAATAGTTGATGATTACTCAAGGTTTACCTGGGTTAGGTTTCTAAAGACCAAAGATGAAACCCTAAACCTATTTAATGAATTCTGTAAGTTAATTGAAAATCAAAACGATACTAAAATCAAAAGACTTAGGAGTGACCACGGGGGAGAATTTGAAAATCAACGGTTCGAGGAATTCTGTAAGGTAAATGGATACATACATGAATTTTCGTGTCCTAGAACCCCCCAACAAAATGGGATAGTCGAAAGAAAAAATAGAACTCTACAGGAAGCCGCTATGGCTATGCTCAATGAATTTAACTTAGCCAACCAATATTGGGCAGAAGCAATTAGTACGGCTTGCTACATCCAAAATAGGGTCCTAATTAACAAGCGACACAACAAAACACCGTATGAACTATATTGCCATAGACTTCCAAATCTACACTACCTAAGGGTCTTTGGATGCAAAGTCCATATCCTAAACACCAAAGACTACTTAGGAAAATTCCAGTCTAAGTCAACCCCAGGCATCTTCCTTGGATACTCAACAACAAGTAGAGCCTATAGGGTTTACAACAACCAAACCAAGAAAATCGAAGAAACAACCAACCTAATGTTTGATGAAGAAATTAACTCAAATCCAAATCTAACTTCATCAAACACTGATCAAGAAGATAATCAACAAGTTAGTGAATCCTTAATTGAACCCATAAACGAACTAACTATTGAACCAACTAGTGAGTCAAATGAACCAATTATTGAACCAATAATTGAACCAGCTCAAAGAGTTGAATCAAATAGTGAACCAAACCGACCAGCCGGACCTGAGGCTGAACCAAGTTCTAGAAAAACCAAGAAACCCAGACTCGGTCACCCAACCGATCAAATTGTGGGTGATCCAACTCTAGGAGTCAGGACTAGATCTTCCTATAGAAACCTTAGTCAAATAGCAATGATTTCAAAAATAGAACCTAAGACTATATAGGAAGCCCTACCTGATCCTGATTGGATCATAGCTATGCAGGAAGAGCTAGCCCAATTCGAAAGAAACCAAGTCTGGGAATTAGTACCTAAACCTGAGGGTAAATCCGTCATTGACACTAAGTGGGTTTTTAGGAATAAGCTAAATGATTAAGGAGAAATAGTCAGAAATAAAGCCCGCTTAGTAGCGAAGGGATTCAGCCAAGTAGAAGGGTTAGATTACGACGAAACATATGCCCCAGTAGCTAGACTTGAGTCCATTAGGATGTTATTAGCCTTTGCATCCCATAAAGGATTTAAGCTATATCAAATGGATGTAAAGTCAGCCTTTCTAAATGGATTCATTAAAGAAGATGTTTATGTAGGATAACCCCCTGGGTTTGAAGACTTAGAAAGACCTGACCATGTTTATAAACTTACTAAAGCACTTTATGGACTAAAACAAGCACC
>JAGFNQ010002685.1:29597-74295 GCA_024364735.1 Boesenbergia rotunda
AGAGAAAATCTAGAGATACATTTATTCCAACTCATGCATGAAACTAAATGCCAAAAGTGATAAAATGGTAGCTATAATTACTCTTTATTCATTCTACACTACCTAAGCATTTATTAGCAAGAACTTATTGCAAAAAAAAAATTTATTGCTAGAAAACATAAAAATGATATATACAATGAAATAAGAGTGTATGAAAGAATAAACTCCCCTTCAAGTTGGGTAAAGAGCACGGAGCATCCATCTAGGGAGAACTATCCTCACGTGATCAATCTCATAGTGCACAGCTTTCTCCCTTATTAATTTCGCATAAGTATATCCCGACGGTTGGAGACAATTGAGGTTCAAAATCCATTCTTGGGGTGCATTGCTACAAGTTAAAGTAAACATAACTCCTCCCACTATATGCTCTTTGGAATTCTTTCCGGACGGTTGGAGGCTATTTAGTTTGAGCACCCACTCTAGAAGTCTACGACTCCTTGCAAAACCATGAAAAGAAAATACCTCCCGCACGCGTGCAGGGTAAAAAAGAAATGAAATACAAACAATCTCTACATAGAATGTATCAAGAAATGCATCACAACCAATAAAATCAATCTTATGTACCTCTATGAATTTTTCACAACAATTAGGAGAATTACTTACCTTGTCGCGCTGAAAAATACCTGAAGGTTCCACAAGAGCGGATGTAACTATGGTCTCCTCCTGGTCAGGTAAAGGCTCCACCTCAGGCTCAGGTTCTAGTAGTCATTCAACTAAAAGAGGTGATTCTTGGGTCCTTGCTCCCAACATGCAAGTCCCTACACTTTCTGGCAAATAAGCATACTCTAAATGTTCTGGCAATGGTTTCAACTCTAACTGGGACTGTTCAGTAGGTATGGGTGGCCCCTGGGGCTCAATGCAATCCCCTACACTCTCACACCTATCCTCTGAATCTCCTGAAATATCAATCAATATAGGTGATCTCTGGGGCTCAGTGCAATCCCCTACACCTATAGAATCGTTCCCAACTGACAATGAATCCGATACAACCTCCAACTCAGCTGCCTCTGTAGCTAATACCTCCTTTGCCTCATCTGAACTAGAATATCCTCTCTGAATATCAAGTGAAACTTTTTCAGCAAATAACTCTGCCTCAACAACCTCATCTAAAATACCCATGCTAATGATAGAATGATCCTCTCTGGGGTGCTGTGGGAAGGGTAAAGGGACCCTTGGTTTCTCCACTTGAGCTGAAATTTTCGGAAATGGATCTTGAGTAGGGATTTCGGTAGGTATAGCTGCTGTAGGTACCCTAATTTTACTGATTTCTTCTTCTTCTTCCACCATAATTGCAAGATCAATTGAAGAAGGACTTAAGCTTGAACAAGGTCACTTCCAACTGATTTAGAAACTGTTTCGGGGCTGATCTGAGTTGACAAATAGGTTGCTGGAATTTCTTCAGAAAAGTCATCACTTTGAACATTTAGACTTGAAACAATTTCCCCACTCCTCGAAGTTATGGCACTAGCATTTCCCTTAGGATTAGGAGTAGCTTGAGAAGGTAATTGACTTGATCATTGAGCTTGCATTTGATTCATCCCACTAGCTATTTGTCCATATATCTTTCAATGTTTTAAGAGTGGACTCATTCTTTTGTTGCCTTTGTTGTTGTAAAACTTGCTGTTGTTGTATGACTTATTGAAACATCTCCTCAAGCCTTTGTTGGTGTTCATTAAACTCACTAAAGTCCTCAAAGTCTCCTTGATTGGCATAAGACTCTTGTTGGTCTTGAAATGTAGCATTAGGTTGCTGAAAATCATAAGTAGGCTTTGAATCTTGAAAATTATGTTGTTGGGGCTGATAAAATGATTGATTGGATTATTGAAATTGTTAAAAATTGGATTGATAACAAGGATGATGTTGCTGGAAATTATTGTTCTGAAAATTCTGAATTTGAGGCTGGAATTGCTGATTGAATTGCTGAAATTGTTGGGGTTGAAAATTCTGGTTTCTAGACTGAAAATTCTGTTGGTATGGTTTGAAAGATTGTTGTGAAGGTTGAAAACCTTGCTGATCATAATGAAATTGTTGTTGAAAATCTTGATAAACTTGCTGGTTTTGATGAAACGGTTGCTGAAGAAATGGTTGCTGAAAACTCTGAAAATTTTGCTGAAACTGCGGTTTTGGCTGATTCCAAGGTTGGTTTTGCTGGAATTGTTGATTAGATTGCTGAAAATTCTGGAATTGAGAATAGGGTTGCTGAAAATTCTGAAAATGCTGCTGAAAATTCTGAAAATACTGATATTCTACCATTGATTGCTTGAATGAGTAGGAATATTTTTCAATAGATCAAACTCCACAATATCATCATCTGCAGTCTTGGTCATCAACCAAACAAAAAATGGCAGCAAATGTATATAGAAAGATAAAGCAATTGAAATAAAATCAAAGAATATGAAATTATGAAAATAAATACAAGCTCAAATCAAACAAACTCAACTAGTATTTTCTCGGCAACGGCGCCAAAAATTTGATGACTGCCCAATATCAAGTGTCACGAATGAATCTCAAATTTAGATATTTATAAGTTGAAAACCCTTAGCTCACAAAATTAAATGTAGTATAGGGGTCTCAAGTCGTATTTTTCCAAGGACTAGTTAAGGATGCTTAATTCAAGCTTGAAATTGTTATCGTTTGATGATTTGGGTTTTCTAGTAAAATGGGGGGTTTTTGCGATAAGGAATGAAATAACAATTCAAAACAGAATAGAATGAACTTAACTAAAGCATGGAACGAATTAGGAAATTGCAAGAACTACACTTAATCTATTTGACAACTGAGCAATTAAATTCAAACGATGAAATTGAAATTTAAGAACTAATTGCAGAGAATTAATTGCAAGACAATGAAAACTAGAATAAACTTTGCTTAAGAAACTTGGCTTGAAATGTAATGGAAACAAGCTAGAACAACTTGAAGAATTAAGTGCTTAAAACTAAGAATTATCCTAAATTAAACACCAAACCAGTTTATCGTAATGTTTTCCCCTTGCCGTCACATAAAGGTTAAGCTAGAAACCCTCCGACTCAAAAACCAATGAAGAAGAACTCCCTGGATTAGTTTGTTGCGAATTAGCCTTCCTGATCGGTCAGCCGACCGATCAGGCTCTATGCTGATCGGATCGGGAATCGATCAGGAACAATACTGATCGGACTAGTGTCCGGTCAGTGGTATCTCTGTCCGATCACAGTCACCGATCAGTGACTGAAAGCTCCCGCGATCTCCTTCTTCCTCGATCAGCTGGACGTGATCGAACCCAGAAACTCTTAGTAGCATTCAGAGGACCCCTCCTAGTGCTCTGATTGCTCCGAAGATGAAGACAACCCACGATCAAGTGGAAGCGATCGGTGGAATGGAACTCTGGCGAAACCCTCCCCTGAGCTCCTCTCAGAGACAAAAATCGAATGCAAACATAACCGGAGAATTTACCTCATTGATCTGAAACCTTGAAAACAATCTTGGACTTGATGTTGGCCGCGTGATCGAAAAAAGAAGTTGAAGAAAATGATGAAGAACAGAGCATAAACTGGAAAAATGTGATCTAGCGACGACCAAGAGCTGGGTGAGGGAATTCTGCATTTAATTAATCCCATTTGAAATTGGACGGCTGTGATCGTTCTGGCCTCATCCGATGGTTGGATCTTCTCTGATCTGAACCAAACTTCCCAGATCTCCATCAATGGTTCTGATCTACTTCTCCTTAGCTTGGATCAATCAGATCTGCGATGGATGGCTCAGATCTTCCTTTCCTTTGAATGGATAGTTGAAACCCTCTTAAGCTTGATCCGACGGTCAGATGGACTCTGATTGGGTTCAAAACTTTAGATCTTGATCTATGGTCATGATTAACTCTATCTTGAGCTCGGATTGATCAGAAATTGACAGATGGCACAGATCTAACCGTTCTTGATCGGACGACCCATATTAATCCATCTCTTGATCCCCTTGATGGAAGTCAAGACTTAGCTCAAGTTTGACCCAATCTGACCTAGGTCCATGATCATTCAAGCCTAAAAATTAGATTCAAATTTTAGTGCTAAAATATCTCAAATATACAAAGATTTGAATCAAAAGCTAAAATAGAGATAATTCATGAAACCTAATGTAAATCCAACCTTAAGCATATAAAAAGAGATCAAAACATGGATTTGAAAGCCTAATTTAACCAACAAAATGGTAGTTATCAGTTGGCAGGGGCGCTGAGGATGAGCGAATCGTCTTTTTCCATCTGAATCACCTATACTAGGTGTGAACAAAACTCAAACCAATGTCATATGAGTAAGTCCAACCTGTCTACGAGAGATGTGACCATTGCAACACGGTAAATACTTTCTATATTTATCCTTTGTCTGGTCTAACCAAACCTATTCGTTCTCTTAGAGAATCTTGTTCTCTAACTTATTTTTATGTCTTTAGATATACTTGTAGTGTGTGTGACCCAATAGATTCCCAATTATATTGGTTATTTTTAATTAATCATTAATTATGAATAGATCATGAGTGACACTTAGTAATACATCATGATCTCCAATTAACTAAAAAATCATAGTTGATTTCAGAATATCTTCTAAACCATTCGACAACTACAGTTATCAGTACGTCTATTCCTTTTACTCATTTTATATCCACTTGGTTCAGAACATGATTTATAAGTTAGTTCCCACTAAACTGACTACGTTACACCTTGTTCAAGTTGTAGTTCCTTGTTTCATGTATTCAAATTACTCAAAAACACATGTCTAAAATGATCATCCTCTTAGCATGTTTGCTTTGGCCAAAGACTTATGAATGATAATCCTGACTAGAAGCTATAGGCTAACCTTCTCCTTATAAAAGGAGTGATGAATCTTCGATGGATTGAGCATATTCACTTATATTCAATCATCCTAGACTTACATCTCCTAGGAGATATCCTGATAATATGTCAAAGTATAAGCCTCTATGATCAAGATGACTTGAATACCTTAAGTCTAAGAAAAATTACACTCGAGCTACAATGAGATCTTCATTGACATGTAAAGAATCACATGAAGTCTCATAGCATGTCACATCCAATGAACTAGTTATCCTTAACTAGTATCCACATATTAACTCTTAACATCCCTATATGTTTGATGAGTCAATCCATAAGTGCACAGAAAGTCGTCAAGTAATAAAATATCCAATCTACATGAACTTTTGATTAAACACTAATCAAGTTTGCAAAGTAAGTTATCTAGAAAGTTAAGGTTGTGTGAAAGCTTGAGAATAAGATATTGAGCGAGAGAGAGAGAGAGATCCAACGTGGGCAAGATGATCAAAGAGGGAAGATTTGATTTGGAGAAGTGATTTAGGATTTTTATTTCATCATGATGCTAGTTGATGTTCTATGAATTGTTCTTTTCCTTGTCTCTATATTTATGCTTTGTGGGATTCCAACCAAATATCGATACGGATCCATGAAGATTACACCGAAGTATTTACCCCTATTGAAATTTAATGCTATTAAGTAAAAAGGTAACATAGAAAGTTTGGTCAAAAGAATACTCTTGTCACATGATAGCCCCCTAGTCATGTAGTCTAGATTATGTAAATACTTTGGGTTGATTTTGATGTGGTTAACTAAGTCAAGTTAGGTCTTGTTGGAGTACAAAAAGTCAGGCAAAAGATGCAGCGAACGAGAAGGGTGGCACAGGAAGGGAGCCGACGGGTTCGGTGTATTCGAGGGACGAAAAGCTATGGAAGAGTACGTTGGTAGACGAGAAGAACATGTGAACGTTCGAGAAGTCGGGGAGAAAGTCTGCTCAAGGAGAAAGTCTAAGTTGGTTCGAGTGAGCTCAACTCTAGACATTCGCAGCATCACCTATGCAACCCGGAGATGAGCGATCAATTCTGAGGTTGGCTGGTTCCAGGCACCTTGATCCCAGGTGCTTGGAATCATTCTAAGAGCCTAAACAAGTTCCAAGCACTCGGAATGAGCTGAATAGCCATTAGGCTATTGTTGTTGCGTGGATAAATTTATATCCATTGAGGGTGCCCTCAACTGAGGTGTCTTAAGTGCCATGTCAATAAACGGTCACTTTGACCATTGGGTTATAAATAGTCCCCTAAAGCTAGAAATTAATATCAACAATTATAACTCAATTTCCTAACTCTTCTATGAGCATTTCAACTTTTGTAAGAGGATTCTCCACCTTTAACAAAAAAAAAATTTAGTCATACTTTTTCAACGCCTTAGATTGACAACCTCTCCGGTTGCAACCAATTAAATTTGAGTCTCTTTCTTTTTGTTGTTCATGTTTAGATTATTTTACTTATTCAACTAATCTATCTATCTTTCCTAAGCAAATGCAAAAGATTTGGTTTCAATATGCAAGGTTATTCACCCCTCTCTAGCCAATCGGCCTGGACCTACAATTGGTATCATAGCTCAATCATTTCAGGAGGACTAATCGCCACCTAACTTAACAAGACAATGACCAGAACTAGCATTCACCCGCCAAAGTTCGAGAGAGAGAATTTATGACGTAGAAGTGTAAAATAGAGGTATACTTTAAAACCGATTCAAAGTTTTACTAACAATAAAATACGATTTTGAAGTACCCAAAGACGAGAATGACAAGGAAAAAAGAAGAGCATCTCTGGAGTAAGAAGCAACAGTCAGACTCTGTAGCCAACACCAAAGTGAATTCCATCTGCTAAGTGTACTACCAATGTCACATCCCAAGGGAGCTGCATACCAATAGAAAATCGGACAGTATCTCTCCTGTATGTTAGACAATCTGAATCTTGAATATAAGCCCAACAAGGCCACACAATATTCATCAGCCCACACGGCTGGCACCAACAAGATAACAAAAAAGAAATAACGACACAACATATTAGAGTCATGTACCGGTACGACTTATGACAAAATACATCACCACAAGCCCCTCTGGGCACACAACCACACAAACCACAATACAAGTCTATGAGTAAAAAGGAAATCAATATAATAATGTCACTGGAATACAAAACCAAAATCAAGACGTGTAAGGATTGACCGTTGGGTCCTCTCCTGGCAATTCTAAGTATATCAGCTTGAAAATAAAAAAAAACATAACAATCGGGGGTGAGTTCGATCAAACTCCACGGATATAGAGATAAGATATGCATGATAGTAAAAGTTATTATACAAGCAGTATAGAAACAAACTAGAAATAGTCCAATAGGAGTATCAGAATACATAATTGAAACTCTAAGTGAATCACATACCAGAATCAGTCCATCATGTGAGGAAATCTGATTAGAGACCCCACAAACCGTCTATAAGTCTGCTCATAAACATGAGCAAAACCAAATAACCATACCATGCAATATACGCAACTTGAATATGCATGTCATCCATATGCAACAAACATAGCTCAAGCATATGTAGGAAAACACAAGCAGAAGCATCGATGCACCATAAGCACATGATGTAATGACCTGATTGTTAGATCGATACACCTTACTAGAGGGGGGTGTATAGCAATTTTTGAATCTTCTACCTACGTTGTTAGTGCGCAAGCGGAAATATACTAAATAAAAACAAAACTAACAACAAAAGACACTCACGATTTACGTAGTTCGGAGATAAACTCCTACTCCACGACTGCCCATAAAGTGAGCGATCCCTAATCCATCAGTGGATAATTTCCCGGAGCACCTCCGGCTAGATCGTGTAGCTCCTTGTGGGTGGAGAAACATCTCCACAACTCTTGGACACTATCTGATCACAACAGGCTACTAACAAGCTTTGACCAAGCAAGTTTCGCCAAGAAACAGTAGCATGAAATGAGCTCCCTTAAATAGAGCTCGAGTCTAAACTGGTCGCTACCAGTCGACTGCCCCTAGGGCAGTCGACTGGTCCCACTCAGATTTGACCGTTACAACCAAAGTTCGAATCTGCCAGCCCTTACCAGTCGACTGCTCCCAGAGCAGTCGACTGGTCCGTTACTAAGCCTAGGGTTACACTCCCCGAGTGCATTTCTCTCCGCACTCGAACCCTCCCAGCTTAGTCCTCGAGTACAATCACTCGTCACTCGGATCCTCATGACCTGGTCGACTCTTCAATCAGCAGTCTCGATCTATTGCCTTCACACCCTCTTCATCTTCGGCTCCCGTCCCTCGGATGCGCACACAAGCCTCCAGTTTGCCTCCATGCCATCCTTCACGCATGCCTCGAAGTCTACATCCCTCGGCTCATCGTCTCTGCCCATGGTCCCTCGGATGCGCACGCAAGCCTCCAGCTTGCCTCCATGCCACCCTTCACCTGAAGACATCAACCAAGTCCATGTGTACCTGCAAACCTGCACACACACATTAGTCTAACAACAAACCCTAACTTAACCATATTGACCACACACATCAAAACCCATGATCCTCCAGATCATATTAGGGTCGATTGCCCCAACACTAATCTGTACGCACTCTAGCTACCGCTATATTATGTGGGACCGGTGTCGTCGATAGAGGGGGGGGGGTGAATATCGACTCGTTAAAAATTTCGTCGGGAACTCGTCGTAAACTTTCTAGGTTCGTTCTAGACAAAGAATTAGTGCGCAGCAGAAAAATAGAAAGAACGAAAAACAGAACAGCACAGATGACAAGCAGGTTTACTTGGTTCCCAACCCCCTAGGGTCAGTACGTCCAAGGCCTAAGCACGGGAAGTGCCCGTCCACTAATGGTCTCCTTTCTGAACTTTCGGAGGAAGAGAAACCCGTCTTACAGTTCATGTTTTACAGTCAAAATGATAAGGAAATTAACTGCATAAAATAAATCAAACCAAACAAGAGTCGACGATCCCGGCCGATCTGGAACTCTGAAGTGTCGCGCACTTCCTCCTGGAGCCTCCTTGGTCACAGAGCTTCGTCTCTAGCACTTTTTCTTTGCTCGGAATGCTTAGAATGTCGAAACAGTTGATGTACTGAGTTGAGGGGTCGAAGCCCCTTTTATAGCTTCTTCTTGGGTGCCTGTGATGTTATGGGGCGTCTCAGTCACGGTCAAAACTTCATCCGGAACGCTATCTTCGTGAAGCTAATAGAGACCCAGGACTTCAGTGCCCAGCCCTCGGCCAGGACTTATTGCCCAATTCCTCGAATCAGGACTTCATGCCCAGTCCGTGACCAGGACTTATTGCCCAACCCTATGTCAGGACTTAGGTGCCCAACCCTCAGCCAGGACTTATTACCCAATGCCTTGAATCAGGACTTCGTGCCCAACCTCCGGTCAGGTCTTAGGTGCTCAGCCCGCGGCCAGGACTTATTGCCTAGGTTAACTAGGGCTTTTCTTTACTTTGGTACTGATTTCTTGACTCACCCTTTCCTTGTTTAGTGTATCACAAACTTAAGCATATTGTTAAACATTGAAACACTAGAGGATGACATCACTGATGCATCTTGCACCAACAATCTTCCCCTTTTTGATGTTTGATAATATCTTAAGTTAGATTGGACTTAAGGGTTAAGTATTAATCCTTGGGAGAAAAAATATTTTGATTTAAGTTTTGATCCTTGGGAGAAATTTTTTTTGATCCTTGGGACAAAACAAAATTTTTTTCTAACTTAAGCTTCTCTCTCCCCATTTGTCATATATCAAAAAAAGACAAAAAAACTTGCACCAACAATGAAAATTTTTTGAAAATTTTCTTCTCCTTTTGAAAGTACTTGGGATAATTCTTTGAAAGTATATAATTTTTTTTTAAACATTTTGAAACTCTTCCCCTTTGTTTGAAAGAGACTAAGTAAAAAAACTAAGTATTTCAATTGCACTTGAAAAAAATATTTTGAACTTGGAAAAATATAGTTTTTGAACTAAGAAGAAATTTGCACTTAGAAAAGATTTTCATTAAAAAAAAGTTGGGCATTTAAAAAGTATTCCCACTTTGAAAAGTATTTTGCACTTAGTACTTTTGAGAAATATTGTGAGAAAAAAAATTGTACTTTGAAAAATTATTGTGTACTTAACAAATATTAGTACATTGAAAAACATTTTTCACTTAAAATATTATTGCAAAAAAATCTTTTTAATAAAATTTTGTTGTGAAAACATAATATTTTACTTGACTTGGTTTCTTTTCCAGTCTGACACAATCCTAGAAAACCTTGTTAACTACAAGGAGATTTCCTTAAGTGTCCTGAAAATTCTCCAAATTCAAGTAAACACTATTTCAAATCGATTCAAAGGTCAAAAAGGATTTTGAAAATAAGTTCTTGACTTGGATTCTTTTCCAGTCTGACACAATCCTAGGAACCCTTGTTAACTACAAGGAAATTTCCTTAAGTGTCCTGGAAATTCTCCAAACTCAAGTAGCATTAATTTCAAAAGGATTTCAAAGGTCAAAAAGATTTTCAAAATAAGTTTTTTTAAAGTTAATATTTTCAAAAGTCTTTATTTTTGAATAGATAGAAGATGAGTTTTAAACAAAAGATAATATTATGTTTTCATAATAAATTTGAAAATACAGTGTATGAAAATATAATACTTTTTGAAACTTTTAATATTTCTTTTAATTTGACCTCCGCCTAAGCTTGACCCAGTCCTAGGAAGCTTGTTGACTACAAGTGATCTTCCTCTGAGTCTTAGGGATTGATTCAAACCAAAAAGAATTATGTAATAATTTTGAACAGCAATCGTCAGAAGATAAAATTAATCTCTTTTGATTTAGACTCCCCCTAAATCTGACACAGTTCTAGGAGTTCTTGTAAATCATAAAGAAGACTCCCTATGTGTCTTTAGGGTTTATCAAAATCAAAAGAGCAATGAGTACAATGCATTTTGAAAAAGACATAATTTAACAAATATTTTGAAGGATAAAAATGAGTATTTGAGATAATTTTCGAAAAACATATTTTGAAATGATAGTAATTTTTAAAGCACAGTTTTCAAGAGACATTTTGAAACGATAGTATGATAATTTTTCAACGAAATTGTTTTCGAAAAGGATATGATAAGGTTTTTTGAAAGACCTAAATTTTTGAAAAAGAATAACTTTTAAAAGAATAAAAATACTCCCCCTGTACTCGACACCGTCTGACTCTATCTAAGTATCTCAAGGGACTTTAGTGTTGACCTAAAAAGGTTTATATCTATGAGTGCAGGTCAAACAATTTTTCGAAAAGATAAATTTTTTGAAAATGCAATATATATATAAGCAATTAGGCAAGCATGAAATTCATAAAAATATTATTATGTTGAAACATTATTTTGAAAATAAATTTTTAGAAAAATATTCTAAGGATTTTAAAAATATTTTTGAAAATATCTGTCAATTAATTAGTCCTTAACATCTCACTCATTCTAAATGTCTCAATAGAAGCAAGCATGGTTGCCTTATGAGTGTATTGTGAGATGCTTGAATAATTTTTCTCAATTTATTTATAGACTAGTTGACCTTGAGTTAGATTCGAGTTTAATCAATTGGTAATCTAAAAGTATATTTTAATAATCGGCTTCTAGGTCTTGGCGAGGCACAGAGGCCTTCTTTGGCCATAGCCTTATTGGATCATCAACCATTTTCTTAGACAAAATTTTTTATAGAAAATAATACCTTTATTTTCCTCTTTGAAAACTCTGGTCTAACTAGTCTAGGATGTGGCGAGGTAGCATCGGCTAGTTCCACTTAGCTAAACCAAGCTTCCCTAACGTACTATCATCTCGCCCCACCCTGGTACTAGGTTAGGCAAGTGTTAGTCAGTCTTTTTCCTATCTAACCGTTCTAAATCATGCGAAAAATTAAACATGAATGACATGTCATATATTTACAAAAAAATAAGCAAATGCATGTACATGGCAGTTATGCATGAGTCAAACAAGTCAAAGCATTTTACTTAAGTTTCTAATAATGTATCAAATTCCTGATTTGATACATGTCGTATGAACCCGCGAATATGTCAACCCACTTTGACATATTTAATATTATTAAGTTGGAGGTTTCGGTTGAGTAGAATTTTATTTGGTTTCATACTTAAAGGTAATTAATTTGAATTTTAGTTCGTGGATTAAGGATTGAATAAAGGTTTAATTTGTAGAATTAATTAGGTATAATTATTAAGAATTAATTAATTAAAGTTAAAATCATTAAAAGTTGAGGTTATTTAAGAATTAATTAATTTAAGTTATTAAGATTTAATTTAAGTTATTAAGATTTAATTTGAATTAAGAATTAATTAGAATTAAATTGTTAAGGATTAATTAGAGGTTAAAATAATTGAGATTTAATTAAGATTTAATTAAGGTTAAAATAATTGAGATTTAATTAAGGTTAAAATAATTAAGATTTAATTAAGGTTGTTAAGATTTAATTTGATTTAAGTTTCAGAATTTCTGGGTTAGTTAATAGTTGTAGGTTTAACTGTATCATTTTCATTAATTCAAAAATATCTGACTTATCTACTATTTCTTTTTCATTTACTTTTTCAAGTTTTTCTAATACTTGTGCTTTGTTTAAATTTTTGTAGACTTTATTAACTGTAGCCTTGATTCTAAAAAATTCTTCTTCCTCATCCTCATTATCAAGGTTATATTCTTCTACATCTTCATGGTTTCAGGATTGTTAATTAATGTTTGATAATTAATTTCATAGTTATCAGGATTATCTAAGAAATTATTAATTAAATCATTATTATTATCTAGAGAGGTTTCATCTTCGCTCTCCTCAGAAATATCAGAGTTAATAATAGTTTCATCCTTATCCTCAGAAATATTAGAAATTAAAGAATTAATGTTAATTTCATCACTATCAACAATATTATAAGAAATATTATTATCCTTAATATTATCTGATAATATATTGGAATTAATTTTCAAAATTGTTGCATTGATATTAAAGATTAAAGAATTAATTTTTGATATTTTAATATTGTCTATATTTGGTAATTGGTCATGCAATATATTAAGTTGATTTTGTAAAAAGTCTATTTTACTAGAAAAATTATCTAAATTATCAACATTACTGTATGACTGTGCAGAAATTTGAAATTTTTTACAAACATAAACTTTTCTTGCCTTAGTCGGACACTGATTCTTGTAGTGTCCGTGCTTTTGACATTTTAAGCACTTGATGTGGCTCTTGTCCCACCGGACTCCTGGTGCTGGTACCTCCTTTTGCCGCTGGTGGTGACGATCGAGTCTTACGAGTAGGACACTGATTTTTATAGTGCCCTCTCTCTATGCACTTAAAACATGTAATATGAAATTTGAAATTTGCCATAATTAAAAAGTATACCTGATTCACCCTTAGGCTCCCCCTCAACTCCTGACATCATTACTCCATCGGTTGTTAGTTCGGTGAAGAGCTACCAGGCTCTGATACCACTTGTGGGACCAGTGTCGTCGATAGAGGGGGGGTGAATATCGACTCGTTAAAAATTTCGTCGGGAACTCGTCGTAAACTTTCGTGGTTCGTTCTAGACAAAGAATTAGTGTGCAGCGGAAAAATAGAAAGAACGAAAAACAGAACAACACAGACGACAATCGGGTTTACTTGGTTCCCAACCCCCCAGGGCCAGTACGTCCAAGGCCTAAGCACGGGAAGTGCCCATCCACTAATGGTGCGGAATAGAAAAAGTTCTTTGACTTTTAGACAATTCATATTCTTTATTCGATGTGGTACACATATCTAAACAGTATTTCAGAGACGAGCTGGCTAGACTCTTACCGAAATTTCGTATAGAAAATAGATTCGTCAGTTCTATCCTCTCTCTATCTTACGCTCACTCGAGGTCTATCATGCCCCAGTTTTAGTCCTCCCGACAGGAGCCCTAACATTCGTCGTGGGTAAGAAATTTCCCCAACCTACGGTCAAACTCTTACCTTTACACTATCTTGGCTAAGAAAGTCAGATCTCTAGTCTGATAGTCCCGGTTCGTCTTTCCTTTATTTAGCCAGCTTTGACTTACTTTCTTTTAAGTTAAGTTCCAAGCCAATGCTTGGTTGGAATGGTTGGTTAAGATCCAATCAATGCTATTCATCGATTCCCGACCCTTTCCTCATAGAACGAGAAGAGTGGGAGAGAGAAAAGCACATTCAATATCACAGGGAAGGAAAACGGGAACTGAACTGGCTAATGATGTATTAGTGGCTTCACTCTCACTCTTGCAGGTCCTGTTGCTAAAGGAAAGTAAGCTGCTAGTGCAGTTCCTGCCCATGGGGATTACCCAGATGCAGTTACTGGTCCTACTGTTGCTAGGGCTGACGCTCTTGGGGCTTGAAAAGCTACTCCTAAAGGAGAAGCCTATCTTGCTTTAAAAGTTAGGGACAAAGTAGACTCACTCGCAGATGGGGCAGTTGCAGATGGGGCAGTTCGGGCTTGAAAAAGTTATGGATGCTAGAGTTGCGGCTGCTAGAGTTCTTCCTACTGTATAATCCTCTGTTGAGGCAAGAGTAGTTCCTATCCTAAAGAAAGTAGAAGCCTCTCCTAAAGTAGAAGCCTCCGTTGAGGCATCCTATCCTAAAGTAGAAGACTAAGGGGCGGCTAAAGGAGACTCACTTGCGGCTGGTAGAGGTGGGGCTAGTAGTGCTGGTGGGTACCAGTTGCTCGGGCAGTTCCCTATGCTGAGGCTCGGGCAGTTCCCCCTGTTGAGGCTGCTGGGGCAGTTCCTTATGTTGAGGCGGGGACAGTTCCCACTTTAGTTGCTTCCTTAGTTGATAAAGGAGACTCACTTGGTGCTGGGAGCAACTTGGATCGAGAGAAACGATAGAGGGGGGGGGGTGAATATCGTTAAAACTTTTTCTTCGGATTAAGGAAAGAGTAAATGCAGCGGAAAACAAAACAATCACACAAAGAACACAAGTCTTTTACTTGGTTCGGAGTCGCGGTCGGCTCCTACTCCAAGGCCCACGGTCCTTGACCGTTTACTGCGGGCAATTCTATAATTGCGAAATGGTTTACATATTTTGGTACAAGAATATTGCAGTAAATAAAAGAGTTACACTTTTCGTTATCGACGCCCGATGTGGATAGTACTTCGGAGCAGAGGGTCATCGTCGGCGCTGGAATCTCGAGATCGGAGTTTGCCGGAGCAGAGCGCTTGAACGAAAAGCTTGGAGGCATTAGAAAGTTATGTTTTTGAAGCCTTGGGGTCGAGCCCCTTTTATAGTGCTCCTGGGGGCGCCTGATTCGCTGGGGGCGCCTAACACGTGCCTTCAGATCGGAGAACCTTCATCCGCAGCTCGGTCAACGCTTATCCCCTTCGAATCGGCCTCTGGAGCTGACTGGGGCGCCCGGGACCTCCTAGGAGCCTAGCTTGACTTGGTCCGCTGGCTTCATGGCTGATTTTGCTTCAATTACTCTTTGGCTTTGACCTTGGGCGCCCGGGACCTCCCGGGCGCCTAGCCTAGCTTCTTACCCCCTTCCTTTGGGACATTCTGAGCTGCAGACACACACTCCTTCGGTCCTACAACCAAGGTTAGTTCCAAAACAACCAAAGCAAGAATATTAGTCAATATTCACAGTCGTAGCTGTCTTAGTTCTGACTTCGGGTCTCCCAAATGGAACCCTAGGTCGAATCGACGCCTACTGTTCCCTCGACGGGGAACGCGTCCTCACCTACTCCTCTCAGGAGAGTTTACCTTTTGCCAACCAGCTCCTCCGGTTGGACTTTTGCCCAATCCCCCTGACCAGGTATTCGGTGCCTAGCCCTCGGCCAGATCTTAGTGCCCAATTCCTCAAACCAAGTCTTCGGTGCCCAGCCCTTGGCTAGGTCTTAGTGCCCAATTCCTCGAACCAGGTCTTCAGTGCCCAGCCCTCGGCCAGGTCTTAGTGCCCAGCCCTCGGCCAGGTCTTAGTGCCCAACCCTTGGTCAGGTCTTAGGTGCCCAGCCTTCGGCCAGGACTTAGTGCCTAACCTTATGTTAGGACTTAGTTGCCCAGCTCGAGACCAGGACTTCTTGCCTAGATTAACTAGGACTTTCCTGCACACTTGAGTAACTTTATTAGATCATAAATAATACTTAACTTTGAATCCTTTGTCAATATCAAAACAAGGTTGGATATGGTGCTTCCTGCACCAACATGGTCTCCTTTCTGGACTTTTCGGAGGCTGAGAAACCCGTCTTACAGTTTAAGTTTTATAGTCAAAATGCTAAGAAAATTAAGTGCATAGAATAGATCAAACCAAACAAGAGTCGACGATCCCGATCGATCTAGAACTCCGAAGTGCCGCGTGTTGATGCAATCTGACCCGATTGTTGTTTTGGTGTTGACACTGATTTAAGTTTGGTTGAGTAAAATCGTATTAAGTCCTGGTCGGGGACTGGGCACGAAGTGAAGGAAATCCTAGTGAGTGAAGCTAGGTGAACGAATCCCTGGTGAGTGAAGCTGGGTCCCGGTGAGTGAAGTCGGATAACGAAAACCCCGGTAAGTGAAGCCGGGTCCTGGTGATTGAAGCCGGGTGATGGAAACCTCAGTGAGTGAAGCCGGGTCCTGGTGAGTGAAGCCCAGTGACTGAAACTCCGGTGAGTGAAGCTAGGTCCCGGTGAGTGATGCCGGGTCCCGGTGAGTGAAGCCGGGTGATGGAAACCCCGGAGAGTGAAGCCGGGTGACGGAAACCCCGGTGAGTGAAGCCGGGTCCTAGCAAGTGAAGCTACGTGACGGAAACCCCGGTGAGTGAAGCCGGGTCCTAGTGAGTGACGCTAGGTTGAACAAAGTCCTGGTGAGTAAAGCTGGGCATGAAGTCTTGGTCCGGGGGACTGAGCATGAGTCAGCTAAGTGGTTGGATCGGTCTGGAGTCCGATCAGAAGTTGGCACCAGCTCCCTTGTTAATGGATCAGTCTGGTGATCGATCCAGGGAGTCTGATTATTCTGGTGAACGATCAGAATGAGAATAGAATGTTTCTGTTTGGCTTCTGATCGTTCTGGTGAACGGATCAGAGAGAGATCAGGAAGGTCTGGAGAAAACCTGATCGGTCACTTGGACAGATCAGGGTCCTCCTGGACCAATCAGGAGGGTTCCTGATCGGTCCAGAGGTGACCTGATCGGTCACTGTGACCGATCAGGGCACAACCTGATCGGTCAGGCGATCGATCAGGTCAAGGAACCTGCGGGTTGTGCCTTAAGATCGCAGTCAACTGGTGAATCAGTCTGGTGACCAATCCCCAATCCCTGATCGGTCAGGGTGACCGATCAGATCCTTGTTGGATCGATCAGGAGGTGACCTGATCGATCAGGGTCCTCACTGATTGGTCAGGGTGATCGATCAGTGTCTGATAACTTTAATTTGAATCATTGTCAGACGTCTGATTTCGCTCTGAATCCTTCTGATACCTGCTGATTTCCTTTTGATTTGTTGTGCTAATCCTCTGATGAGTATACAAGTGATACAGGGATGACACAAACCAAGAAGGAGGGTTAATGGGCGACTTTCGCTTCAGTCAGGTTTGTTTGTTTTCCATTCGCAGGATTCAATGGCTTCTGGCGCGGGCTAGCAACTGTCTGGCGAAGCTGACGACTGACCTAAGGCTCGGCTGAAGAGGTTTCAGTGGACTGAGCCCAGTAGAGGTCAGTGGGTCAGTGATGACAGAGCTGATCAGTGGTTGCAGACGCGCCAAGTGAGCAGAGGCTTAAGAAGAAGCTAGCGAAGCAGAGGAGAAAGGAGAATAGACAGAAAACAAGCAAAGGGTTTTTCTGTGGGTTTCGCTAGGTTGTTGTGCGCTCTGTAGTGTTCTTGCTTGAGCGTTTTCTGCTACATCTATTGTGTGAGCTTTTGTAACGCCCGCCCCTTACGTGAGCGACGCGTTACTTTTTTTTTTCTTTCATATATTATTGCATATGAAACGTAAATATAGCAGCGGAAATAATACTAAATCATGAACATATGCAATTGGATAAATTTCTTTCTAACTAAACTACTTTAAGCATGTGAATCATAGCATAACATATCTATCAAGAGAGTATATAGTTCTACATTAAGCATGCATATAATAAAGAACTTCAACTCCAACAAGTAGTAAGTGTAAACATAAGGGCATAAGGACTAACACATGCAGTTCATAAATAGCAACATTAAGTCCATGAGAAATAAGTCCATAAGTAAGAGTAAAGACAATAGTAGGATTATTCTGCCAAGTCACTGCCACACACACACACATGCCCTCCTGCTGCTTCCCTTCTTTAGAAACCTCTAGTTTGATCTGCAACATAAGAAGGTAGACTATGAGCATAAAATGCTTAGTAAGCTCCTTGCTTACTCACAAAATCTGTACATCACATATAAGTAGAAATCCACATCATTTGACATAAACATATAACATGAATAAATACTTAAAGCATCTAAAACACATAAGCATAAATACTTAACATTTGCATAATCTTTAAAACATAATCATGTGCATAAACATTAGACATAGCGTATGCAATATCATTTAAACATAAACATGTGTATAGACATTAAACATGACATATGCAATATCATTAAACATAAACATGTGCATAAACATTAAGGATGCTATTTTGAGAATATATATAATATAATACTTGAACATCAACATATCATCATCATTGGGATCCCTGGCTTGAATAATCATGTGCATAAACATTAGACATGCAATATCATTAAACATAAACATGTGCATAAGTATTAAACATAGCGTATGCAATATCATTAAACATAAACATGTGCATAGACATTAAACATGACATATGAAATATCATTAAACATAAACATGTGCATAAACATTAAGGATGCTCTTTTGAAAATATATATAATATAATACTTGAACATCAACATATCATCATCATTGGGATCCCTGGCTTGTACCACACATTAAGGACAGCTACGGTAGTCCCAGAACCAAGGACAGCTATGGTAGTCCCAGAATCGAGGCTTTCATAAGGAGCCCATCCCTGTTGGACAACTACGGTAGCCCCAGAACCGTGGACAACTATGGTAGTCCAGAACCGGGGTCTTGCAAAGGAGTCCATCCCTTGGACCTTTTTCAAGATCCGATACAAGCCAATACATAAAGTAAAATAGCATACATGATTCCTTTTCTTTCCATAGCAATTTTTCTTTAGCATATCATTCATCATTTCTTTTCTTTTCTTAGAAATTGCTCTATAGACATTCTTTTATTCATAATGTCATACATGTCATGGGCATACATTCAAAGCATAAATATCATTATAACTTTCAAGCATGAATATGGCATGGAGAAAACATAATTTCATGGTAAGAAAAATCATAACATGCCAGCTTATCATTCATGATTCATAAAAACACATACTGTTCAATTTAAGACTAAGAATAATACACCTAGGGAACTTGTTCCATTTTTCTTTTCATCTATCATGGCATAATGAAACATGGATACCTTTAATTCAACCCTAATTCAACATATAATCTACTAGTCAAAACATTTAGATAGGGTTATCATGGCATAAAATACAACATAACATCGCACAACTCATACAACATGCATACATTGAAATCCTAGTACCAAGAGACATCATCAAGTGAGGTAGTGACCTTAACCCATCCTAACACCCAATTTAAGGTACTGATCATAAACTTCTAAGGTTCATATCAACATGAAAATGACAAAGAACAAGAGCAATTGATTCATACAACATACATATAATACATATTCTAGCACTAGGAAGCACTAGTAAGTAACATGACATCTTTAACTCTTCTTTTTCTTTCTTTTTGCCCTTATTTAGGGTATTAGCCCAACATGTTAAGAGGGGAAATATGGCCTAAAAATATATATAAAACCTTCAAACAAAATATTAACAAGGACTTAAAACCATTAGCTAGTCAAAAAGAACCCAAACATCTTCTTATGACCAAAAAGTCTATGGCTTCATGAGAGCCTTGGCCTAAACTTTTAAGGGTCTTTTTGCTCCATCTTTTTACATCATAACTCATGGCTTAACATCAAGAAAACATTGGAGTCATTAGATAGCATCAAACACAAGCCTAAGCCCTAAATCCATGCTTGGGCCGAATCTTACCTATAGGGAAAACTTCACGATTTTTAACAACACATCGCAAGAACATACAAGAACATGAATAAAATATATATAAACTATTATATTGCAGGTGAGGGGAGTCTTACCCTTGTGCTAAGGATTTCCAAACAAAATATATCACCTAGAAGGAGAAAGAAAGAACTTCTTGCTCCTTGGCTCTTCCTTTGCTTCACAAACACAAAGCCTTCACTAGATCTTCTTGGAGAGAATTTTCTTGATGGAGAGGGGACCTTGGTATTTTCGGAAATGAGAAGAGGGAGGAGATGCCTTATGGCATTTTTTTCTTTCCTCATCTTCTTATAGTAAATGAAGAGGTATGCCTCTTCACCTTCCATGGTGACTCTTCATTTTCCATGGTGACTCTTCATCTCCCATGGTGCCTCTTCATCTCCCTTATCCTTACACCTATCTACAATTTCCTTTATCCTCCTAATAACACTCCCTTGCTAGGTGAATTGGTTACATATGCATTCTTAAGGCTTACAACATCTCTAAGGTCCAAGGTTCAATCCTTGGAACCTACATCATTTTTTTATTCTTTATTCTTTTGCAAGCCCATCTAAAGTAAGGCTCATCACATGATGTGTTATTTCTTTTATCCTCATGGGGCCCATTAGGATAACTAATGAAGTGCTATTTAAGACCCATTAGGAATTTCCACCATTTAGAGCCCATATAAGGCCTATTAACACTTACACTAAAATTCCCACAACTCTAACTATCGTTCATGAATCATGCTCAATATGGCTATCATTCATGCAATCCTACTCCATATTAGGGATAATATTGAAGGGAATTTTAGTGGGGTGTTACAATTCTCCATACCTTCTGGAAGTTCGTCCTCAAACTTAAAATAGCTCCGGAAACTTTTGTTTCATATCGTCCTCGCGTTCCCAGGTAACTTCTTCAGATTGTTGACTTTGCCACAAGACCTTGACTAAGGGTACATCTTTGTTCCTCAGTCTCTTGACATCTCGATCCAGGATCCATATGAGTTTGCTTTCATAACTCAGGTCCTCCTGGATTTGTACAGCCTACGGCTCCATCACTTGGTCTGCATTGGGAATACATTTCTTGAGCATCGATACGTGGAACACGTTGTGGATTGATGACATCTCCTGAGGAAGCTCGAGCTCGTAAGCCACCTTGCCAATTCTGTTCAGGATCTTGTACGGTCCCACATAGCGCGGACTTAACTTTCCCTTCTTCCCGAATCTCATTACTCCTTTCATAGGAGCCACTCGGAGGAACACCAAATCCCCGACACCGAATTCCAAAGGCCTACGTCGCTAATCCACATAATTCTTCTGCCGACTCTGAGCAGTCTCTATTCTTTGGCGGATATTCTGTATAGCTCGGGTGGTGTCGTCGATGAAATCTGTCTGGAGTCCCATCCCTTTCTTTTCGCCTCCTTCGTACCAATAGATCGGAGATCTACATCTCCTCCCATACAGAGCTTCATAAGGTGCAATTTCGATAGTAGCTTGGTAGCTATTATTATAAGCGAATTCCGCCAAGCATAAATATCGGCACCAGCTCCCTTTGAAATCCAGGGCACAAGCTCGTAACATGTCTTCCAGTACTTGGTTCACCCTTTCCGTTTGCCCATCTGTCTGAGGATGAAAGGCGGTACTGAATCGCAGCTTCGTGCCGAGAGCTTTATGAACGCATTCCCAAAACTGTGAGGTGAAACGACCATCTCTATCTGAAATGATGGTCTTGGGAATACCATGTAGTCTCATAATTTCCTTAGCATATACTTGAGCTAGTTGCTCGACTGAATAGGTCATCTTGATCGCTAAGAAATGTGCTGATTTCGTCAATCTGTCTACGATAACCCATATAGCGTCGTATCCGTTCGTGGTCCTGGGAAGTCCTGAGATGAAATCCATAGAGATGTCTTCCCATTTCCACTTCGGAATTTGGATCGGTTGCAGAACTCCTCCGGGTCTCTGGTGCTCTGCTTTAACCTGCTGGCAGGTCAGGCAGGTACTGACATGCTGAGCTACGCTCCTCTTCATACCAAGCCATCAAAATCTCATTTTTAGATCTTGATACATCTTGGTAGATCCCGGGTGCATAGAATAAGAGGTTCCGTGAGCCTCCTCCAGTATCTTCTTGCGTAGCTCCGGATCGTTAGGGATACATAGACGATCCCTAAGGTATACTATTCCATTATCGGCGATATGCAAACCCTCACCTTTTCCTTCTAGAATATCCTGCTTGATCTTCTGAAGGCTTGGATCATCATTCTGCTTGTCTAATATGTCGTCGAACAATGCCGGTACGATTTCCATGGTCGAAAGTCATCCGGAAATAATCTCGATTCCGTAGTTCACAATTTCCTTTTCCAGCGGTCGAGATAATACTGATAAGGACATCAAGGCGGCACTGGACTTCCTGCTGAGTGCATCGGCCACTTTGTTCGCCTTGCCTGGATGATAAAAGATCTCGCAGTCATAGTTCTTTACCAGTTCGAGCCATCTGCATTGTCGCATGTTAAGGTCCTTCTGAGTGAAGAAATATCACAGACTCTGGTGATCTAATATATATCTTGCACTGTGCTCCGTATAGATAGTGTCTCCATACCTTCAGAGCAAAGACCACGGCTGCTAACTCTAAATCGTGAGTGGGATAGTTCCTTTTATGCTCTTTAAGTTGCCTAGAGGCATAGGCAATAACTTTACCACTCTGCATAAGTACAGCTCCGAGTCCCAATTTGGAGGCATCATTGTACATGTCGAAGCTCTTGTCATCTTCGGGAAGAGTAAGAATTGGAGCACTTGTAAGTCTCCTTTTCAACTCTAAGAAACTCCTCTTGTATTCTTCTGTCCACACATATTTCTGGTTCTTCCTGGTGAGGACCGTCATAGGTGCTGCGATGCTGGAGAAGTCTTCCATGAACTTCCGGTAATAGCCCGCTAGTCCGAGAAAACTCCTGACTTCGCTAGCATTCTTCGGCCTATTCCAGTTACTCACGACCTCGATTTTCTTCGGATCCACCATGACTCCGTCCTTGCAAATAATATGACCTAGAAAAGCCACTTGATCGAGCCAAAATTCGCATTTGGAGAACTTGGCATATAACTTCTTTTCCAGAAGGAGCTGTAATACCATCTCCAGGTGTTCAGCGTGCTCTTCTCGATTTCTCGAATAGATGAGGATATCGTTGATGAAGACGATCACAAACTTGTCAAGAAATGCCGAGAATACCCGATTCATCAGGTCCATAAACATAGCGGGAGCATTAGTTACTCCGAAGGGCATGACGACGAATTCAAAGTGTCTGTATCTAGTCCGGAAAGCCGTCTTTGGAATATCGTCTGGTTTCACTTTAACTTGATGGTAACCGGATCTAAGATCGATCTTCGAAAAGACGGTAGCTCCCTTCAGTTGGTCGAATAGGTCGTTGATCCTTGGGAGGGGATACCTGTTCTTAATCGTCACATTATTTTGAGCTCGATAATCTATGCACATGCGCATAGTTCCATCCTTCTTTTTCACGAACAGTACCGGAGCTCCCCATGGAGAGTGACTCGGGCGAATAAAACCCTTGTCGAGTAACTCCTGCAACTGTCGTTGAAGCTCCTTCAATTCAGTTGGCGTCATACGGTAAGGTGCCTTGGAGATCGGATTAGTGCCAGGAATCAATTCGATCTCAAATTCGATTTCTCTGTCCGAGGCCAATCCTGGTAGGTCGTCTGGGAATACCTCCGGATAATCACATACCACTCTGACATCCCTTAGTTTCTGATCCTTTGTTTGAGCGGTGCTGACCACATATGCTAGAAAACCAGTGTATCCTTTCGCTAGCATCTTTTGCGCGTTTAGAGACGATAAGAATTTCCCGGTTCTCTTCCTTGGCTCTCCGATGAATTCAAACATAGGTTCCGCCTCGGGCTGGAAGACCACTTTTCGCTTACGACACTCGATAGTAGCACTGTATTTGCTCAGAAAATCCATACCCAGTATTGTATCATAATCTTGCATGTCGAGTACTATCAGGTCGCAATAGAGATCTCTTTCTGCGATTCTGATTGGTGCTGCACGCAACACGTGGGCGGATGCCATTGTCTCTCCCGAAGGCAGGGTTGTTAGAAATTTACAGTCTAGAATTTCTAGAGGTATGTCTATCTTCTTAGAGTAAGGCATGGAAATAAACGAATGCGTTGCTCCAGTGTCAAATAATGCAATAGCATGTTGACTGTAAATAAAGATCTGACCTGTAACAACCGTCGAAACATTCGCTGCGTCCTCCTTGGTAAGTGAGAAAACCCCAGCGTTCGTCATAACTGGCGGGGCTTCCAATCTGCCTTGACTTATCTGAGGACCTTCCAGTGCATCTTGCATATAATGCAGTTGGGCAGGGGCACCCTAGTGCTGGATCAGCTGCTGAGGGGGCGCTTGAGGTTTGTTAGGACAGTCGATGGCCTTGTGTCCTTCCAATTCGCAGGTGTAGCATTTATTTGTACCTCTGCGACATTCTCCAAGATGCGCATTTCCACATTTCGCGCACGGGTTGTACTTGGGCTTCTTGTTCGCTGGATCGCCGTTAGGATTGTTCCATTTCTTTTTGTCGTTGCGGTTCCCTTTCCCGCTGGTGCCCGTGTGCTGACCTCCTGAGTTGGCTTGGTTCTTTTTCTCTGTAGGCATCTCCTTCTGCTGATTAATACTGTTCAGATAGTGCTCGGTAATCAAGGCGCTACTGAATAGCTCCTCTGCGATCTGCGGTCGGTTAACTCCGCCGGCCACGTTCAGAGCTATCTCGGGCCGCAACATTTTCAGCATCAGGCGGACCTTTTCTTTTTCCGTCTTGACCAACTCGGGACATAGGCAAGCTAGTCTGTTGAATATCTTGACAACTTCACTGACTGACAGATCGCCTTGACGGAATTCTGTAAACTCGTCGTAGTGTTTGTTGGTGACCCGCATGTGGAAGAACTCCTCGTAAAATTCTGATTTGAAGTCCGTCCATTTCATCTGGTTCATGGGTCTCTTGGCCTTGCCCCTTTCCCACCACATTCTGGCATCGCCAGAAAGGCAGAATGATGCACACTTGACCTTCTCATACTCCGGCCAGTCCAGCAGCTCCATAGTACTCTCTACCATCTTGAGCCAGGCCTGAGCATCCCACGGTTCGCAAGCACCGGTAAAAGTTTTCGGCTTCAGTCTCTGCCACTGGATTAAGTAAGCTTCCGGTCGCATTCCGGTGGCAGGGCCTGTCGGGGGTGCTGGCGGAGTCAGAGGCACTACCGGTGTCACCGTCTGGTTCACAGATGGGATGGTAGTATTTGCTTGCTGATCCATTAAGGTGTTGATGGTCTGCTGCTGCTCAGTGAGTTGACGCTGGAGTTCTGTCACTAGGTGCGTCAGGTCAGGCTGAGGTACGGTATCATTAATTCTAGTACTTCTTCTAGCCATGCTGTTTTCATATTAAAACAATAAGCTAGTATAATATCATTTATCATTTTCATGTACCCACATGCATCTGTATCATTTTTCATAATAAGGTAAGGTAAGGTACTACCCTAAGTTTCCATTCCCAGGGAAAAACATGATTCCATAATTTCGTATTTGTATACTTAGTCATAAGCATTCCTTATTGTTCTAGAACCATAGAGGGTATCACATCTACTTGTATGGTTAGTCTAGAAACATTCCTATCATAAGTAAACATAAAGCAACATACTTAAATTATGTAAGGTAAGATCTTACTTGGAAGCGGCTAGATGCAGGCTTGATGTGTGTGTAGTGAGATGACAAACTACTCTGATACCAAGCTGTAACGCCCGCCCTTACGTGAGCGACGCGTTACTTTTTTTTCTTTCATACATTATTGCATATGAAACGTAAATATAGCAGCGGAAATAATACTAAATCATGAACATATGCAATTGGATAAATTTCTTTCTAACTAAACTACTTTAAGCATGTGAATCATAGCATAGCATATCTATCAAGAGAGTATATAGTTCTACATTAAGCATGCATATAATAAAGAACTTCAACTCCAACAAGTAGTAAGTGTAAACATAAGGACTAACACATGCAGTTTATAAGTAGCAACATTAAGTCCATGAGAAATAAGTCCATAAGTAAGAGTAAAGACAACAGTAGGATCATTCTGCCAAGTCACTGCCACACACACACACATGCCCTCCTGCTGCTTCCCTTCTTTAGAAACCTCTAGTTTGATCTGCAACATAAGAAGGTAGACTATGAGCATAAAATGCTTAGTAAGCTCCTTGCTTACTCACAAAATACGTACATCACATATAAGTAGAAATCCACATCATTTGACATAAACATATAACATGAATAAATACTTAAAGCATTTAAAGCACATAAGAATAAACACTTAACATTTACATAATCTTTAAAACATAATCATGTGCATAAACATTAGACATAGTGTATGCAATATCATTTAAACATAAACATGTGCATAGACATTAAACATGGCATATGCAATATCATTAAACATAAACATGTGCATAAACATTAAGGATGCTCTTTTGAAAATATATATAATATAATACTTGAACATCAACATATCATCATCATTGGGATCCCTGGCTTGAATAATCATGTGCATAAACATTAGACATGCAATATCATTAAACATAAACATGTGCATAAGTATTAAACATAGCGTATGCAAAATCATTAAACATAAACCTGTGCATAGACATTAAACATGACATATGCAATATCATTAAACATAAACATGTGCATAAACATTAAGGATGCTCTTTTGAAAATATATATAATATAATATTTGAACATCAACATATCATCATCATTGGGATCCCTGGATTGTACCACACATTAAGGACATCTACGGTAGTCCCAGAACCGAGGCTTTCATAAGGAGCCCATCCCTGTTGGACAGCTACGGTAGTCCCAGAATCGTGGACAGCTACGGTAGTCCAGAACCGGGGCCTTGCTTAGGAGCCCATCCCTTGGACCTTTTTCAAGATCCGGTACAAGACAATACATAAAGTAAAATATCATACATGATTCCTATTCTTTCCATAGCAATTTCTCTTTAGCATAGCATTCGTCATTTCTTTTCTTTTCTTAGAAATTGCTCTGTAGACATTCTTTTATTCATAATGTCATACATGTTATAGGCATACATTCAAAGCATAAATATCATCATAACTTTCAAGCATGAACATGGCATGGAGAAAATATAATTTCATGGTAAGGAAAATCATAACATGCCAGCTTATCATTCATGATTCATAAAAACACATACTGTTCAATTTAAGACTAAGAATAATACACCTAGGGAACTTGTTTCATTTTTCTTTTCATCTATCATGGCATAATGAAACATGGATACCTTTAATTCAACCCTAATTCAACATATAATCTACTGGTCAAAATATTTAGATAGGGTTATCGTGGCATAAAAATACAACACAACATCACACAACTCATACAACATGCATACATTGAAATCCTAGTACCAAGAGACATCATCAAGTGAGGTAGTGACCATAACCCATCCTAACACCCAATTTAAGGTACTGATCATAAACTTCTAAGGTTCATATCAACATGAAAACGACAAAGAACAAGAGCAATTGATTCATACAACATACATACAATACATATTCTAGCACTAGGAAGCACTAGTAAGTAACATGACATCTTTAACTCTTCTTTTTCTTTCTTTTTACCCTTATTTAGGGTATTAACCCAACATGTTCAGAGGGGAAATATGGCCTAAAAATATATATAAAACCTTCAAACAGAACATTAACAAGGACTTAAAACCATTAGCTAGTCAAAAAGAACCCAAACATCTTCTTATGGCCAAAAAGTTTATGGCTTCATGAGAGCCTTGACCTAAACTTTTAAGGGTCTTTTTACTCCTTCTTTTTACATCATAACTCATGACTTAACATCAAGAAAACATTGAAGTCATTAGATATCATCAAACACAAACCTAAGCCCTAAATCCATGCTTGGGCCGAAACTTACCTATAGGGAAAACTTCACGATTTTTAGCAACACATCGCAAGAACATACAAGAACATGAATAAAACATATATAAACTATTATGTTACAGGTGAGGGGAGTCTTACCTTTGTGCTAAGGATTTCCAAACAAAATATATCACCTAGAAGGAGAAAGAAAGAACTTCTTGCTCTTTGGCTCTTCCTTTGCTTCACAAACACAAAGCCTTCACTAGATCTTCTTGGAGAGAATTTTCTTGATGGAGAGGGGACCTTGGTATTTTCGGAAATGAGAAGAGGGAGGAGATGCCTTATGGCATTTTTTTTTCTTTCCTCATCTTCTTATAGTAAATGAAGAGGTATGCCTCTTCACCTTCCATGGTGACTCTTCATTTTCCATGGTGACTCTTCATCTCCCATGGTGCCTCTTCATCTCCCTTATCCTTACACCTATCTACAATTTCCTTTATCCTCCTAATAACACTCCCTTGATAGGTGAATTGGTTACATATGCATTCTTAAGGCTTACAACATCTCTAAGGTCCAAGGTTCAATCCTTGGCACCTACATCATTTTTTTTTATTCTTTATTCTTTTGCAAGCCCATCTAAGTAAGGCTCATCACATGATGTGTTATTTCTTTTATCCTCATGGGGCCCATTAGGATAACTAATGAAGTGATATTTAAGACCCATTAGGAATTTCCACCATTTAGAGTCCATATAAGACCTATTAATACTTACACTAAAATTCCCATAACTCTAACTATCGTTCATGAATCATGCTCAATATGGCTATCATTCATGCAATCCTACTCAATATTAGGGATAATATTGAAGGAAATTTTAGTGGGGTGTTACAGCTTTCTTCTCGTGATCTCCTGTACTCAAGCTCATTCATCTGTGATATCTGTGGAGAGGTTACTCCACCGAGAAGGAGGCTTTTATATCCGGAGTTCCGGGGCTTGATCTGTCGATGATCAAGGGATCGCCCACCTCATGGGCACGCCAATGAGTAGGGGCAAGTTATCCCCGAATCTTGTACATCCTCCTTCTTAGTGACTAGTTTGTGTTCTCTCTATTTCTGTGTTCTTTCTTTTTGTATTGTTTCCGCTGCTAACCTAATCGCAGAAAGAAAGGAAAGTTCAAAGAAGCAAAAGTTTGTGTGTATGCCTGTTCACACCCCCCCTCTCTAGCCATCCAAGGTCCAACAAGTGGTATCAGAGCCTGGTGGCTCTTGCCAACGGTTTAACATCCGGAGAGCATAACAAGAATGGCTATGAGGGAAGGCTTTAGCACCAATCGACCTCCATTTTTCGATGAAGTCGATTTCCAATATTGGAGATCACGAATGGAGTATTACTTGAAGACCAACATCGACATGTGGTTATCAGTCAAGGAGGGTTTCTCCCCTCCAAAAGATGCTGAGGGAAAAGAGCTCGAGTTCTTAAGGTGGTCGGCAGAACAAACCCCGAAGGGAGAAGCTTATGCAAAGGCTGTGGCCACCCTGCAGTGTGGGATGACCTAGGAGCAGTTGATCAAAGTAGGTCCTTTCACCAGTGCTAAGGACCTATGGAACAAGCTCATTGAGCTTCATGAAGGCACCCGTGATTCACGGATAGCAAAGAGGGACCTCTTCCTCAACCAACTCCAAAACCTCTCCATGAAGGAAAGTGAAACAGTAAGTGAACTTCATGGTAGATTCAAGGAGATTCTCGATGGATTACATTCCATCGATGAGAAGGTCAAAAATCGCAACCTTATACCCTTATATCCTTTCCTAGGAATGCCTTGTGGTCATCCATGGTGGATGCCTACAAGGTATCTAAGGATCTTTCTATTGTTAAATTAGAAGATTTATTTTGTGAAATGAAACTACATGAGATCGCTAATCAAAGCCTAAAGGAGAAGGGTGTGACTTTTGTGGCAGGCGACAGAAGAAAGAAGAAGAAGGAGAAGAAGAAGGAAAAGGAGGAGGATAAGAGCATCTATCACATGCCTTTCATGACCTTAGAAGATTCGAACATGGAAGGTGGAGACGAATCAAGTGACTTCTCAACCGCGGCTTCGTCATCTTCGGATGATGAAGAGGTAATTTCTCCCGAGTTAGATAAGTGATATAGAACCATAGCATACTTAACTAACTTACTTAAAAAATATAAGAATAAGGTAAAATCATTAAGATTAGACGAGAAGAATTGAAAACTTCTGAGGATGATAACATAGATGATTTGGCTGTTAGGGTTCTTGAGGATGAGTACAAGGGCCTAAAGAGTGAAATTGAAAAACTCAAGAATATTCTTGGAAAATTTTCAACTAGCTCCAAGACCTTGGATATGATCCTCAATTCTCAAAAAGCGGTTTACAACAAGGTTGGTTTAGGTTACCAACCTAAAGAACCAAGCTTTATGTCATTAATGTCTAGAACCCATATTAGATCATCAAATGATTCTAGGGTTCATGGACTTAAGAAGAAAATGACTAAGGCATGGGTGTCAAAGACCTTCATTGTAGATGCATTAGGTCCCAAAGTTTGGGTACCTAAAACATCTATATTTCGAATTGTGTAGGCATTGGTTGAGGGGGAGCATCTATCAACACGATTTGTTGACAATGGGGGCTCCAAACACATAACCGAAGATAAATTGTTATTCACTACAACAAGAGGTCTAAGTTAGATTTTTCTTTGGAATTGCTTGCACTTAGAGAATCAAGACAACTTCATTTTTTTGTGATCCATATTTTGAATTTTTTGAAATTCTCTAAATTAAATAAATACATGTCGGATCTAATTAGTGGAGTCAAATACAACTTTATGATGATGAGAGCATTTGTTGATACCAACTTGATATAAGCCTGTATCAAGATTTTGAAATTTGTAAGGAAACAGGAATATATTTGGTTAATCGAACCCTTTAGAATCAATGTAATTAATCTGATTGGTTTCGAGTTCGAAAGGGGTATTTGACGCGAGATTTTCTGGAACATTTCAGAAATTCTCCCTGATCTGAAATTTGATCTCATCTGAAATCTAATACAGATCAGGAATCACATCCTTCTTAGAAAAACTTTTTGTATTTAACCTGATCGACCCACAGACCGATCAGGGATCCCTCTGATCGGTCAAGCAGACTGATCAGGAATCCTTCTGATCAGTTAAGCAGTCTGATCAGGGATCCTTCTGATCAGGATACTTCTAATCGGTCACGGTGACCGATCAGACTCATTATCCGGGTACCCTGATCAAAGAACATACTGGGAACATAACATACTTGATCATCCATTGGTTTAGGTACAAACCTGAAACTAAGTGGATACAAATCTATTTAGGAATTTTTAAGGACTCTTGATTCTCTGAAATTTTTCTGAAATATCGAGTGTTAATGAAGTTTACACCACTATTGTGGAATGAGTTTTGGTTATCAAAACAAACCTGGACCATATCAATTGTTAATGTAGTCTAACCTAGAACGTATCAGAGTTTCCGATTTTTTTTTTTGGAATCTGATCGGTCAAGGAGACCAATCAGAACTATGTGTATGATGCAGGTGCATTAATTATTGCCATATGAAGCATATACATTGTTGCCTTGATACATTTCTGGTATATGTCTCTCATATGCAATTCAAATATTATCCTCTGTCTTTATTTTGGGTTTGGGGAGAGACCCTTGTTTAAGGGGGAGTTATGTTAAAACTTAATAACCATACCCTTTTCGGTGTTTGACAAAGGGGGAGAGAATGATTGATTAAGTTTAGGGTTTGTTAAAAGTTAATTATTGTATGGGGAGGACTTTGATTCCATTGCGATAATGAAAATTGACTTCATTTGATCTCTAATACCTAAACTTAAATCGGGTTGTCAAACAACAAAAAGGGGGAGATTGTTGATACAGTCTGACCCGATTGTAATTTTGGTGTTGACCCCGATTTAAGTTTGGTTGAGTAAATTCGTATTAAGTCATGGTCGAGGACTGGGCACGAAGTGAAGGAAATCCTAGGGAGTGAAGCTAGGTGAACGAAACCCTGGTGAGTGAAGCTGGGTCCCGGTGAGTGATGCCGGGTGACGAAAACCCCGGTGAGTGAAGCTGGGTCCTGGTGAGTGAAGCCGGGTGATGGAAACCCCGGTGAGTGAAGCTGGGCCTGGTGAGTGAAACCAGGTGACGGAAACTCCGGTGAGTGAAGCCGGGTCCCGGTGAGTAAAGCCAGGTGACGGAAACCATGATGAGTGAAGCCGGGTCCCGGTGAGTGAAGCTGGATCCTGGTGAGTGAAGCCGGGTGACGGAAACCCTGGTGAGTGAAGCCGGGTCATAGCGAGTGAAGCTAGGTGAAGGAAATCCCGGTGAGTGAAGTCGGGTCCTAACGTGTGAAGCTAGGTGAAGAAAATCCCGGTGAGTGAAGCCGGGTCCTAGCGAGTGAAGCTAGGTGACGGAAACCCCGGTGAGTGATGCCGGGTCCTAGTGAGTGAAGCTAGGTTGAACAAAGACCTGGTGAGTGAAGCTGGGCATGAAGTCTTGGTCCGGGGGACTGAGCATGAGTAAGCCAAGTGGTTGGATCGGACTAGAGTCCGATCAGATGTTGGCACCAGCTCCCTTGTTAATGGATCAGTCTGGTGATCGATCCAGGGAGTCTGATCGTTCTGGTGAACGATCAGAAAGAGAACAGAATATTTCTATTTGGCTTCTGATCGTTCTGGTGAACGAATCAGAGAGAGATCAAGAAGGTCTGGAGAAAACCTGATCGGTCACTTGGACCGATCAGGGTCCTCCTGGACCGATCAGGAGGGTTCCTGATCGGTCCAGAGGTGACCTGATCGGTCACTATGACCGATCAGGGCACAAACCTGATTGGTCAGGCAACCGATCAGGTCAAGGAACCTGCAGCTTATGCCATAAGATCACAGTCAACTGGTGGATAAGTCTGGTGACCGATCCCCAATCCTTGATCGGTCAGGGTAACCGATCAGATCCTTGCTGGATCGATCAAGAGGTGACCTGATCGATCAGGGTCTTCACTGATCGGTCAAGGTGACCGATCAGTGTCTGATAACTTTAATTTGAATCGTTGTCAGACGTCTGATTTCGCTCTGAATCCTTCTGATACCTGCTGATTTCCTTTTGATTTGTTGTGCTAATCCTCTGATGAGTATGCAGGTGATACAGGGATGACACAAACCAAGAACGAGGATCAATGGGCGTCTTTCGCTTCGGTCAGGTTTGTTTGTTTTCCATTCGCAGGATTCAACGGTTTCTGGCGCGGGCTGGCAACTGTCTGGCGAAGCTGGCGATTGACCCGAGGCTCGGCTGATGAGGTTTGATAATTACCATTTTGTTGATCAAATTAGGCTTTCGAATCCATGTTTTTATCCCATTTTATATGCTTAAGTTTGCATTTACATTAGGTTTCATGAATTATCTCTATTTTAGCTTTTGATTCAAATCTTTGTATATTTGAGATATTTTGGGCATTAAATTTGAATATAATTTTGTACGCTTCAAATGATCATGGACATAGATCAGATTAGATCAAACTTGAGTCAGAATTGGCTTCGATCAAGGGGATCAAGAGATGGATCAACGTGGGCCGTCCGATCAAGAAACGGGGTGATCTAAGCCGTCTTTCAGCTTCTGATCAATCTGAGCCTAAGATAGAGCGAATCAAGTTCATAGATCAAGATCTGAAGCTTTGAACCAAATTAGAGTCTATCTGACCGTCGGATCAAGCTAAAGGGGAGTTTTAACCGTCCATTCAAGAGGCAGAGAGATCTGAGCCATCCGTTGCAAATCTGATTGATCAGAGCTGAGGAGAAGCAGATCCTGACCCTTGATGGAGATCTAGAGAGTTTGGGTATGATCTGACCGTTGGATGAGGCCAGGATGATCACAGCCGTCCAATTTCAAATGGGATTAATTAAATGAGGAATTCCCTCTCCGCTGAAGCGTCGTTGCCAAATCGCGAGTCTTCTCTGTTCTCCATCAGTTCTTCATCGATTTCGTTGCTGTTTTCTTCTCCGATCGCATGACCAACATCAGATTTGTTTGTTTGCGAGATTTAGATCATTGAGGTAGTTTTCTCGTTCAGTTTTGCTAACCAAAATCTCGCAGCTGAGAGGATCTCAAGGGAGGGTTTCGCCAGAGTTCCGTTCCATTGATCGCTTCCATTTGATCATGGGTTTTCATCGACCGAAGCTGAAGGATCGTTCGGAGGGGTTCTCCGAGATGTTCTGAAGGTTTTTGAGTTCGATCGCTTTTAGCGCGTCAAGATGGAGAGCTTGGTGGAAGCGTTTCAGCAACTGATCAGACCAATTGATCGAAAAGAGACTCTTCTGATCGGTTCCCAATCTGATCAAAAGAAGACCTGATCGGCCCAGTGACTGATCAGAAGAAGACCTGATCGGTCCAGTGACCGATCAGGAAGGCCAATTCGCAGCAAACTGATCTTGGGAGTTCTTCTCCGTTGGTTTTTGAGCTAGGGGGTTCATAGCTCAACTTTTGTGTGACGGCAAAGGGAAGTCTTGACAACAAACTGATTTGATGTTCAAATTAGGATAATTTTGGTTTTATGAATTTAATTCTTCAAGTTGCCTTAGATTGTTTCCTTTATACTTCAAGTCAAATTCTTAAGCAATGTTTTGATCTAGTTTCTATTATCTTGCAATTAGTTCCCTGCATTTCGTTTTCTGCACTTAGTTCCCTGCAATTAGTTCTTAAATTTCAATTCCATCATTTGAATTGAATTGCTCAGTTGTCAAATAGATTAAATGTAGTTCATGCAATTTCCTAATTTATTACATGCTTTAGTTAAGTTCATTCTATTCTGTTTCGAATTGTTATTTCATTCCTTATCGCAAAAACCCCCCATTTTACTAGAAAACCCAAAATATCAAACGACAACTTTCAAGCTTGAATTAAACACTCTTAACTAGTCCTTGGAAAAATACGACTTGAGGCCCCTGTACTACATTTCAATTTTGTGAGATTAAGGGTTTTCAATTTATAAATATCTAAATTTGAGGCACATTCATGACACTTGATATTGGGCTACCATCAAATTTTTGGCATCGTTGCCGGGGAATCACTAGTTGAGTTTGTTTAATTTGAGCTTGTATTTATTTTCATAATTTCATATTCTTTGATTTTATTTCATTTGCTTAATTTTTCTATATACATTTGCTGGCATTTTTGTTTGGTTGATGACCAGGACTGCAGATGATGATATTGTTGAGTTTGATCTTGAGATAGGGAGAGCATTTAGAGCTAGGAGAAATCAAGGAAGAGTTTCAGAAGCTATTGAAAAATAGTCCTACTCATTCAAGCAGTCCATGGCAGAATATCAGTATTTTCAAAATTGTCAGCAACACTTTCAGAATATTTAGCAACCCTATTCGTAATGTCAGCAAGGTTTCCAGCAATCTAATCAACAATTTTAGCAAAACCAACCTTGGAATCAGTCAGAACAGCAGTTTCAGCAAAATTTCTAAAATTTTCAGCAACCATTTCATTATGATCAGCAAGTGTATCAAGATTTTCAACAACAATTTCATTATGATCAGCAAGGTTTTCAACCTTCATAACAATCTTTCCAACCATACTAGCAGAATTTTCAGTTTGGAAGTCAGAATTTTCAGCCCCAACCAACATCAGAATTTTCAGAGTAATAATTTTCAGTAATTTCAACCTACTTCTCAAGCCAATTTTCAGCAATTTCAACAATCCAATCAATCATTTTGTCAGCGCCAACAACAGAATTTTCAAGATTCACAACCTACTTATGATTTTCAGTAACCTGATGCTTCATTTCAAGACCAACAAGAGTTCCATACCAATTAAGAAGACTTTGAGGATTCTAGTGAGCTTAATGCACAACAACAGATGCTTGAGGAGATTATGCAACAAATTCTTCAACAGCAACAAATTTTACTACAACAAGGGCAACAAAAGAATGATTCCACTCTTCAAGACATTGAAAGACGCATTGAACAACTTGTAAGTGGGATGAATCAAATGCAAGCCCAAGGATCGGGACAATTACCTTCTCAAGCAACTCCTAATCTTAAGGGGAATGATTGTGCGATGACATTGAGGAGTGGGGAAGTTGTTTCAAGTCTAAACACTCCAAGGGCAGATTTTTCTGAAAATTTTTTAGCAACTTATTTTCCATCTTAGAACAACCTCAAAATGGCTTCTAAATCAGTTGGAAGTGACCCTAGTTCAAGCCTAAGTCCTTCAATTGATCTTGCAATTTTGATGGAAGAAGAAGAAGAAATCAGTAAAATTAGGGTACCTACAACAGCTATACCTACCAAAATACCTGCTCAAGACTTATTTCTGAAGGTTTCAGCTCAAGTGGAGGAACCAAAGGACCTTTTACCCTTCCCATAGCACCCCCGAGAGGATCCTTCTATCATTAGCATGGGTATTTTAGATGAGGTTGTTGAGGCAGAGTTATTTGCTGATAAAGTTTCACTTGATATTCAGAGAGGATATTTTAGTTCAGATGAGGCTGAGGATGCATTGGCTACAGAGGAGGCTGAGCTGGAGGTTGTATCTGATTCATTTTCAGTTGCAGATGATTCTATAGGTGTAGGGGATTGCACTGAGCCCCAGGGACCACCCATACCTACAGAGTAGTCACAGATAGAGTTGGAACCATTGCCAGAATATTTGAAGTATGCTTATTTACCTGAAAGTGTAGGGACTTGCATGGTGGGAGCAAGGACCCATGAATCACCTCTTTTAGTTGAATGCCCACCAGAACCTGAGCCTGAGGTGGAGCCTTTACCTGACCAGGAGGAGGTCATAGTTACATCTGCTCTTGTGGAACCTTTAGGTATTTTTCAGCACGACAAGGTAAGTAATTCTCCTAATTTTTTAGAAAAATTCATAGAGGTACCTAAGGTTGATTTTATTGGTTGTGATGCATTTCTTGATACATCTTATGTAGAGACTGATTGTGAAAAACTCATAGAGGCACCCAAGGTTAATTTTATTGGCTGTGATGCATTTCTTGATACATTCTATGTAAAGATTATTTGTATTTCAGTTCTCTCTTACCCTGCATGTGTGCGGGAGGTATTTTCTTTTCATGGTTTTGCAGGGTACTGGAGACTTTTGGAGTGGGTGCTCCAATTAAATAGCCTCCAACCTCTAGGAAGGAATTCCAAAGAGCATATAGTGGGAGGAGTTGAGTTTACTTTGATTCGTAGCAATTCACCCCAAGAATGGATTTTGCACCTTAATCGTCTCCGACCACCGGAACATACTTATGCGAAGTTGATGAAGGAGGGAGCAGTGTATTATGATATTGATCACATGAGGATAGCTCTCCCAAGATGGATGCTCCATGCTATCTACCCAACTTGAAGGGGAGTTGTTTCTTCTTACACTCTTATTTCATTGTAGATATCATTTTTATGTTTTCTAGCCGTAATTTTTCTTTTACAATGAGTTCTTGCTAATATATACTTAGGTAATGTAGAATGAATAAAGATTCATTGTAGATACCATTTTCACCTTTTTGGCACCTTGTTTCTTGCATAGTTAGGAATAAATGTATATCTCTAGATTTTCTCTATATCATTTTAGAGTCCCTTGAAAGCAAATTAAATTTGGTTGTTAAAACTTAGGATTTGAGCAAATGGATGAAAATTCTTGGATACTTAAGTACTACTTAGTTATGGACTCTAGAGTGATGACTTGAGATGAATTCTTTTTACCTAGTGAGGATTTGGCCTAATTTTTGAGATGCACACATGTGATTGCACTCTAGAACTTGCTTAGGTTCTTTCAAAACTATATTTCTATGATTGGATCATATTATAGAGGTGAATCACTTTGTTTCCTTTTTCATATCAATTTTTGCAGCATTGCTTGTTGATCTTCTCTATATTCTATTTTCTTTCCCCTATATTTCTGTTTATACCCATATTCTCCATGGACTTGGTTGCTTTGGATTGTTTCTTGATGTTACTTTGCCCAAGACGGTCAAAAAGCTAAGTGTGGGGGAGGTGGCTAGTGTGTGGAAATTTTTGGTGAGAAATGATGCATTTTGGAAGCCTACTTTTGGTTGAATTATAGTTGGAAATCTGTTTTGATGATTCTTGAGGGATGAAGAAGTATCAAGGATGCAACTCAAAAATAGAAGGAAAAAAAAATAGAAAATGAAGTTAGAAGGAAGAGGTGTGCCAACTTGATGGAGTTTTGTATCAAGAATGAATTGCAAAAATGGGTCAGTGACTACATGTGGAGCACTTAGGTTCTTGATTATGATTTGGTGTTTCAAGCTCTTGAGTGTAAGTTGAAATTTAGGAGCTATTATTGAATTTGAATGTGGTGTATCAATGCTAAAAGTTATACCAAGTGAAGCACTTAGTTCCCTATTATCATGAAAAGCTCCAAGTTGTGAAGTTATGGAATCTGAATTGCCGATGAAGAAGTAAAAACAAAAGCATTAAATAGCAGAAAAAAAATCAGAAATGGAGCAGCTGAATCACTGAAAAAAAACTTTGCTGCAAAAAAAACAACATAGCAGCTAGGAAGAAAAAAAAAAGAGAAAGAAAAAAAACATGAAGTGTCAGGAGATGGAGTAGATTTCTGAATTGGAAGATGAGAATAAGGAGTTAATTGGATTTCAGATGTAGTATTGATTGAAGAGAAGTCAGCCTCGACAGTTCAGTATCAGACTCTGCTCAGTTTTAGCTTTTGTTGGTGCCCTGATCGGTCTCCAGACCGATCAGGGAGGTGACTGTTCAGTCACTCAGACCGATCAGTAGCAGTCCAGAACGATCAATAGGTCCCAAAACGATCAGGTAAAGCCTGATCGGTCTCTTGACCGATCAGGAGAAGTCTGATCGGTCTCCAGATCGATCAACAGAGTTGGCACATAACAGAACACTGAATTCAGTAATGTTTCTCATCCGAATTAGCTGATTCCTACTCACCTTAGCTCTGATTTCGTTGAGAGGACCATCAAAGGGGCAAAAGTTCATTTAGTAACACTCTTGAGTATCCAAGTCTTCCATTTTCTTTACTTTTTCATATTTCCTTATCATGCTATATTTCTTTACTTTCTTTATCATGATTCTTTAGTATCAAAGTTCATTAAACTTCTATTTCATTTTATCATTCTATATTTCTTAACTTGTTTAAATAAGCCTTTTTAAGTATTGATCCAAGTCAAGAATGATGGTGGAGAGTAGAGCATAAGCAAGCTTATAGTAGTGCAAGAACCATGATTGTGTTTGAGTGAGCTCCACTTTCATCAAAAAGGTATAACTTAGGAAGAGAGCCATCCAAAAATTCCCTTGAGAGGATTTGTGAGTTTAATTCATCTCAATGAGTCATGAAGGATGAAGTATACTAAGTTGTTGACTAAGGACAAGATTCTAGTTCATTGAGTTTAGATTTTTGAGAATTGACAACCCTAAGTAATTTCCTTTCAATTGCTTCTAACTATGATTGAGAAAAATCTAGGGGGTACATGATTAGTTACTAGTTAACTTATGCGAGACGCCCAAGAGCAAGTGTGGGGGAGTTGATAATTACCATTTTGTTGATCAAATTAGGCTTTCGAATCCATGTTTTGATCCCTTTTTATATGCTTAAGTTTGCATTTACGTTAGGTTTCATGAATTATCTCTATTTTAGCTTTTGATTCAAATCTTTGTATATTTGAGATATTTTGGGCATTAAATTTGAATCTAATTTTGTAGGCTTCAAATGATCATGGACCTAGATCAAATTGGATCAAACTTGAGTCAGAATTGGCTTCGATCAAGGGGATCAAGAGATGGATCAACGTGGGTCGTCCGATCAAGAAACGGGGTGATCTAAGCCGTCTTTCAGCTTCTGATCAATCTGAGCCTAAGATAGAGCGAATCAAGTCCATAGATCAAGATCTGAAGCTTTGAACCATATCAGAGTCCATCTGACCATCGGATCAAGCTAAAGGCGAGTTTTAACCGTCCATTCAAGAGGCAGAGAGATTTGAGCCATCCGTTGTAAATCTGATCGATCCAAGCTGAGGAGAAGCAGATGCTGACCCTTGATGGAGATCTAGAGAGTTTGGGTATGATCTGACTTGATCTGACAGTTGGATGAGGCAAGGATGATAACAGTCGTCCAATTTTAAATGGGATTAATTAAATGAGGAAATCCCTCTCCGCTGAAGCGTCGTCGCCAGATCGCGAGTATTCTCTGTTCTTCGTCAGTTCTTCATCGATTTCATTATTGTTTTCTTCTCCGATCGCGCGACCAACATCAGATTTGTTTGTTTGCAAGAAGTAGATCATCGAGGTAGTTTTCTCGTTCAATTTTGCTAACTAAAATCTCGCAGCTGAGAGGAGCTCAGGGGAGGGTTTCGCTGGAGTTCCGTTCCATTGATCGCTTCCATTTGATTGCGGGTTTTCATCGACCGAAGCTGAAGGATCGTTCGGAGGGGTTCTCCGAGATGTTCTGAAGGTTTTTGAGTTCGATCACTTATTAGCACATCAAGATGGAGAGCTTGGTGGAAGCGTTTCAGCTACTGATCGGTTCCCAATCCGATCAGAAGAAGACCTGTTCAGTCCAGTGACTGATCAGAAGAAGACCTGATCGGTCCAGTGACCGATCAGGAAGGCCAATTCGCATCAAACTGATCTTGGGAGTTCTTGTTCGTTGGTTTTTGATCTAGGGGGTTCATAGCTCAACTTTTGTGTGACGGCAAAGGGAAGTCTTGACAACAAACTGATTTGATGTTCAAATTAGGATAATTTTGGTTTTAAGCATTTAATTCTTCAAGTTGTCTTAGATTGTTTCCTTTATACTTCAAGTCAAATTCTTAAGCATTGTTTTGATCTAGTTTCTATTATCTTGCAATTAATTCCCTGTAATTAGTTTTCTACAATTAATTCCCTGCAATTAATTCTTAAATTTCAATTCCATCGTTTGAATTTAATTGCTCAGTTGTCAAATAGATTAAGTGTAGTTCTTGCAATTTCCTAACTCGTTCCATGCTTTAGTTAAGTTCATTCTATTCTGTTTCGAATTGTTATTTCATTTCTTATCGCAAAACCCCCCATTTTACTAGAAAACCCAAAATATCAAACGACAACTTTCAAGCTTGAATTAAACACTGTTAACTAGTCCTTGGAAAAATACGCCTTGAAGCCCCTGTACTACATTTCAATTTTGTGAGATTAAGGGTTTTCAATTTATAAATATCTAAATTTGAGGCTCATTCGTGACACTTGATATTGGGCTACCATCAAGGTTTCAGTGGACTGAGCCTAGTAGAGGTCAGTGGGTCAGTGATGACGGAGCTGATCAGTGGTTGTAGACGCGTCGAGTGAGCAGAGGCTTAAGAAGAAGCTGGTGAAGCAGAGGAGAAAGGAGAATAGACAGAAAACAAGCAAAGGGTTTTGCTGTGGGTTTCGCTGGGTTGTTGTGCTCTCTGTAGTGTTTTTGCTTGAGCATTTTCTGCTACATCTATTGTGTGAGCTTTCTTCTTGTGATCTCCTATACTCAAGCTCATTCATCTGTGAGATCTGTGGAGAAGTTACTCCACCGAGAAGGAGGCTTTTATATCCGGAGTTCCGGGGCTTGATCTGCCGACGATCAAGGGATCGCCCACCTCACGGGTATGCCAAGGAGTAGGGGCAAGTTATCCCCGAACCTTGTACATCCTCCTTGTTAGCGACTGGTTTGTGTTCTGTCTATTTCTGTGTTCTTTCTTTCTGTATTGTTTCCACTGCTAACCTAATCGCAGAAAGAATGGAAAGTTCAAAGAAGCAAAAGTTTGTGTGTCTGGCTATTCACAGCCCCCTCTCTTGCCATCCAAGGTCCAACACCGCGCACTTCCTCCTAGAGCCTCCTTGGTCGCAGAGCTTCGTCTCTAGCACTTTTTCTATGCTCGGAATGCTTAGAATGTCACAACAGTTGATGTACTGAGTTGAGGGGTCGAAGCCTCTTTTATAGCTTCTTCTTGGGCGCCTGTGTTGCAATGGGGCGCCTCAGTCGCAGTCAAAACTTCATCCGTAGCGCTACCTTCGTGAAGCTGATAGAGACCCAGTCTTGGGCGCCCAATAGCTTATTGGGCGCTTGATTCATTCAGGCGCCTATCATCCAGGGCGCCTATATCCATTCAGGTGCCCAGGAGCAGCTTTTTGTGTGTTTGTTAGCCTGCTTTACCTTCAATTCTAGGTGCCTGCAAGATACACAAATACAAGACAAACACATATACAATCTTAGCCTTACCGATTGGTTCTAACTTTGGATTTCCCGTTAAACCCTAGGTCGAACCGACGCTTATGTTCCCTTCCCGGAGAACACGCCTTTCACCTACTCCTCTCAGGAGAAGTTTGCCAACCGGCTCCTCCGGTTGGACTTTTGCCCAGCTTCACACACCAGGACTTAGTGCCCAGCTTCACTCGACAGGACTTCGGTGCCCAGCCCTCTCCAGGACTTATTGCCTAATTCCTCGAATCAGGACTTCGCGCCTAGTACGCGACCAAGACTTATTGCCCAACCCTATGTCAGGACTTAGGTGCCCAGCCTTCGGCCAGGACTTATTGCTCAATTCCTTGAATCAGGACTTCGTGTCTAACCCTCAGTCAGGTCTTAGGTGTCCAGCCCGTGGCTAGGACTTATTGCCTAGGTTAACTAGGACTTTTCTTCACTTTGGTACTGATTTCTTGACTCACCCTTTCCTTGTTTAGTGTATCACAAACTTAAGCATATTGTTAAACATTGAAACACTAGAGGAGGACATCACTGATGCATCTTGCACCAACATATTATGCTAGCTTAGGGGATAGGATGTAGAAAAAACCAAACACTCATGGCTATTCATTAAGAGCCAAGAACTCGTGGCTAAGCATGAAAAACCAAGCCCAACACTCGTGGCTATGCAACAACACTAAGAACATGACTGATGATCCGTCTCAACCATCTAGGAGCCAAAGGTCGTCAACATGCAACAACACCAGGGATATGACTAACGACCCATCTCAACCACCAGGGATCCAAGGGTCGACTCATACAACAATATCAGAGACATGATTGACAACCCGTCTCAACCACTAAGGAGCCAAGAGTCGATAGCACATAACGATGCAAGGATGGTGCATGATAGATAAAAGCATACAACTCCAACCAGATCGGCATCCATGCAACCGTAGGATATATATAAGGTACAACAAGTAAACTCAAATCAGATAATCATCTGTATAACTATATAGCATACACCAGTCTAAAACATGAATCATGACCTATCAATTATGCAACTACGTATATAGGTAAGGTATATGTAGTGATCATTCTATATCAGATATAACATAACAATCTCTTCAATGTACATGTATGTGTATACTCTACATAATTGGAGTATCAAGGTTAAGACTATATAGACAATGATCAAATTATCTCCAGGATCAAACAACCAAGTATCAAGTAGTGAGATAAACAAAAGTAGATTTAAGGTAAATTAAATGTACTGCATATTATAAACTAATCATGCATAAAGATCAATATCTACAGAGAAAAAGTAAGAGATACCCGCCTCCAAATATGAAGTATGTGTCCAAAGAGAACCCCGTGTCCAAACGTCCGTACCCAATTAATGTCTTGTATCAAAGGACATAATATTTAGCTACTATAACAAACGATAACTAGCTAAACTAAACTCCAAACCTAAATAGGATTGTTCTAAGGGTAGTTCATTAATAAGCCCCCCAATTATTGATTAACCTTTAACTTATATTCTAGGCATTTGGGTTAGGTTTAATTCTCTGCTATCCATAACCACGCCAAACCTAACTAGAACAAATCCTAAACTTTAGCTCTTGGTAGAAGCATTGCGAACCAAAGGAATCCCAGCTAACACTAGGTTGTCTACACTAGGATCCAAACACATCCTACAAAATAACTCCAAACACTGTCCAAGCTCCACCTAACCAACAAAAAGCAAAACATCCAAAAACTAAATCCAAATAAAATAAACTCTATAATCCACGGTTCACGACAACTTTCATGATCTACCATAAAGTGTTGGATCGAAGAAAACGATAGAGGGGGGGGGGTGAATATCGTTATAAAATTTTTGGACTAAGAAAGAGCAAATACGCAGCGGAAAGAAATAAAGTACACAAGAACACAAGTCGATTTTTTACTTGGTTCGGAGTCGCGGTTGACTCCTACTCCAAGGCCCATGGCCCTTGACTGTTTACTTTGGGCAATTCTATATTCGAAAAGATTTTTACAGATTGATAGTACAGATATAGAATTTGAAAAATTAAATCACAACACTTTCGTAAACCGAAATTTTACTGACGCCTGAGGTGGATCGAATTTCGGAGCAGAGGGTCCTCGTCGGCGTTGGAATCTCGAAATCGAACTTTGTCGGGGCGCAGCGCTTGAGCGAAAGTGTTTGGAGCGTTGGAAAGAATGGATGTCGAAGCCTTGGGGGTGAGCCCCCTTTTATAGTGTTCATACGGGTGCCTATGACGTTGGGGGCGCCTAACACGTGACCCTCCCTGCGCGAATCCTTATCCGTGGGCTTGGTCATTGCTTATCCATCTTCACTTGGGCGCCTGAGCTGATGGGGGCGCCCATGACCTCACGGGCGCTTGATCTGGTCCAGAGGCTTCGCAGCTATGTTTTGGGTTTTGCCTTCACTCTTGGGCGCCCATATCCATACGGGCGCCTGAGCCCATTCGGGTGCCTGTCTCCATTCGAGCGCCTAGGCCCAGTGA
>JAGFNQ010002685.1:77231-101015 GCA_024364735.1 Boesenbergia rotunda
GTTAATGTCATTACAACTCAACAATAAACTCAACATTAATCAACACATCAACAATCACCACTCACCCAAGCTTGCGGGTGGACAACGGTTGTGGACGGATCTTCGGAAGCGGGCTGATCGAAGCTCGGATGAAGGACCTCTTGTCTTCTAGCCCGAAGAGAAGAGGGGTTGTGGTGGAGAGCGGGCTTTTGGAGATTGGATGAGCTCGGAAATGGACCGGTGATAGAGGAAGCGAGATATCCTCTTCTAATCCGAAGAGGAGGTGGAGACTTCGGATCCTTCTCTTCTAATCCGAAGAGAAGTGGAAGAAGATGGTGAAGGGGCGAGGGCCGGCCGGCGGCAGCGAGGTGGAGGGAGGAACCGTCGACCGAAGGAAAAGAGACAAGGGAAGGTGGAAGAGGGTGAGGCGTCGGGTTATGGTCGGCTCCTCTCTTGCTTGTGCGATGGATGAGGGAAGAAAGGGAAGGGTTTCTTAATGGGTTTTTGGATTTTTGGTTGAGGGTAGGAGTAAGAAAATTTAGATTCGAATCCAATAAGGGTTGTAATTGGGCTTAAGGATTGGATGATGTTGATGGGCTTTTGGATGGGTTAGAGCTTTCCTCTTCTTGGATCCAAATTGGGTTGGATGAAATAAACCATCTTCATTTGAATTGAACCAAGCCTTCAAATTAGACCATGCGTAAATTGAACCAAGCTCCTCAACACTAGAATTGGGCCCAATTACTTTGATCCAAGCCTTGGTCCAAGGTTCATCTTTAATTCCCTACAAAAATCATGAAATAATGCCAAAATTTAGAGGAAATTATAATGAGCTCCAAAAATAGATCCTAATCATAAAATATGATATAAACATGATTTAAACGTACGAGAGGATAAAAATACTAAGTAAATGAGCAAATATAATGACATAAAATGCTAGTTATCACCGTATCCATCCGGGCGCCTAGCCCCAGTTAGGCGCCTCACTCCATTGAGGCGCCTCAGCTGCAGAAACTCATTCCTTCGATCCCTGCAACCAAGGCTAGTTCCAAAACAAAAAGAGGCAAACATGTTAGCCATTATTTACAACCCAAGCTGTCTTGGTTCTGACTTTGGGTCTCCCAAATGGAACCCCAGGTCGAACTAACGCCTACTGTTCCCTCGGATGGGGAGCGCGTCCTCACCTACTCCTCTCAAGAGAGTTTACCTTTTGCCAATCGGCTCCTCCGATTGGACTTTTGCCCAATCCACCTGATCATGTCTTCGTGCCCAGTCTACGACCAGGACTTCTTGCCCAACTTTCGGTCAGGTCTTCGGTGCCCAGCCCTTTACCAGGACTTCTTGCCCAGTTCTCGACCAGGACTTCTTTGCCCAACTTCCGATCAGGTCTTCTTGCCCAGTCCTTGACCAGGACTTCCTGCCTAACCCTTTGCCAGGACTTCTTGCCTAGTGTACCTAGGACTTTTCCTGCACACATAGTAAGCTTGTTAGATCACATTAACACCTTAACTTCTGAACCCTTTGTCATTATCAAAACACAGGTTTGACTTAGGTGCTTCCTGTGTCAACAATCTCCCCCTTTTTGATTTATGGCAACACGGTTCAAAAAGTTAAGTTTAAAAAATAGATAACAAGCAACGAATTAGAAAAATATTTAGTTTCCTCCCCCTGAAACGAAAATTCTCCCCCTGAGTTTTTCAAAAATAAGTGGGTTTTTGTAAATCTTCTAAGTGCTTTAGATCTTTGCAAGGTTTTCATGTTTAGCAAAGATTTCCAGAAAGTTTTTGCACACTTAGAAAAATTTAAAAAAAATTCACATTATACTTAGAAAATTTATAAAAAAAATCCATACTTAGAAAATTTTCAGAAAAAAGTTTTTCACATTATACTTAGAAAATTTTCAGAAAAGGTTTTTCTATACTTAGAAAATTTTCAAAAAAAGTTTTTCACATTATACTTAGAAATTTTCAGAAATATTTTTTCCATACTTAAAAAATTTTCATTTTTGAAATGCTTAGATTTGAAAAAAAAATTTAAGCATTTTCTTTATTTACTTTACTTTTTGAAAAGAAGATAAAATTTTTGAAAAATAGAAAAATTTTATCTCTCCTTTCCTTTGTCTCCCCCTTTGCCATATATCAAAAAAAAAAAATTATTATAGCAGAAAAAAATTAGAGCAAAAAAATTGAAGTTTTGTATTGAGACAACTCTAATAAGCATGAATTGGACCAAACCAAATTAAACCGTTCTTGTTCGGGTCCTGTCTAACCCAGTTAGCTATTTACTAACTGTCATAAACAGTAGCTTTTGCTAGGGTTAGTCAAGTTATGTGATTATATCAAGTTAGATTTTATAAGCTTGACACTTAACCTGATTGTTGTTCAATTGGTATTTATTGCCCCAATTACTGCAGATACACTGACTTAAAGCATCTTGAATCAAGGCATATAGACCTAAGCACCTCAACCTAGTCTAGGTTATCAATCAACAGTTCCCTAAGGTGCTTGTGAGATGCTGGCTTCTAGATCTATAAGTGCATGCATTTCTAGGGTTATGGCCTAAGCTAAGTCCATTTACGAAAAAATCCTAGTTTTAAAGTGGGTAAATTTTAGAAAAAAACTAAGTCAGAAAATCATTTTAAATTTCAAGACAAAAAAATGATTTTTTCACAAAATATTAATTAACAGATAAGGAACAAAACAATTTTTGAAAAAAACATGTAGAGCAGTCCTATTCTACTAAGCATAAGATTTAATTATGACGTTCATGACTGAGTAGTTGAAATAAATGGTCATGGCATAAAGCTAATAAGTAACTAGCAAGTAAATACGATAGAGGAATACAAATCATCTGGTCAACAGGAGGACCAGTAATGTCAAACAGTAGTCAAGCACAAGTCAACCCTACTCAGTAGGGACAGACAAACAGTCAAAGATACAATAAGATAGCTGAAAAAGTCACTCTGATCTATGAAGAAGGGCTAGGAGGGTCGAATGAACCAGGCTGCCAAGACTGAAACAAGGACATCATTTCATTGTATCACGCCTCGTTTGTCTCACGATTGGCTCGGAGGGTGTCCATGTACTCAATGTGATGGGCCTCGTTTGCCTGATGTTTGGCGTGAAGAGTGTCCAAGTATTCCGTGTGGTAGCCCTCGTTCACATTGTGTTCATTCTGTAGGGCCTCCATATACTCAGCGTGACGGGCCTCCATCTCCTCCCTGAGGTTGTGCATCTCCGTCTGCAATAGTGTAATGCGCTGGTCGTTGGCCAGTGGAGGCGGCTCCTGTAAGTGCTCGTTGATCTCGGTTGTGAGATCGACCACGTCTACCTCCACCTCCTCATTCGAGTCGATCTGAGCTCCGACCCTCTGTCGCCTCCATGAGAGAACTCTGGCGACCGAGATGTCTATACCGGCTAGTGAAAAGTTCCTAGCTCCTATTTCATCGAACTCGATCATTGGGGTGACCTCCCCAATGGTGATGTCATGACCGTAGTGGTGAAGCAGAGAGGTGATGACATGACAGTAGGGGGTACACACTCGACCTTGAGTTGTAATGCTAGACGCGTAGATAATAGTATGGAACATGTGCAAACCGATATCTATGTCTAGGTGATGTATCATCACGTACAGAAGAAAGGTATGGAAGGGTCGCATGGTCGCGACATCTCGGGTAGTCAAGGGGAGAATACACTGAACCAAAACTCTGTAGAGAGCGTAGTCCTAAACCCGGAGATCTACGGACTGAAACCGTTGCACCAACGGGTTTCACGCATCTTTGTAGAAGTAGGAGTAGAGAGTGTCTAAGTCAATGTGTGAGTATGGAGGAGCAAAGGGAGGGTCTCTCGGAGGGTAACAACAAAACGTGGACTGAGAAGGTTGCAGTCTAAGGAATCTAGTAAGTAGGGCAGGTGAGATAGTCAGAGGCATCCCCTGAACAGTAGAGGAGTAGCAAAGGTCATCTAGTTTGACCAGGTTATTGTAAAATTCTGCACACAAGGTCGAGTTCACTGGATGTGTGCAGAAGACAAGCTGGTCAAGTTGATAGAAATTGATTGCGTCCATAGCTGTTAGACAGGACTGGGTAAAGAATTGTCTATTTAGAAAACTAGTCTTAATGGGCTTGAAGGTAGTTTGAGCAAATTTATTAAAGAGTTCTAAGTTTGGGAACCTAGGGTCTGGGCTAGGTTCGGCCCCGGGGCTCAGTTGAGTAACGCGACATTTTCTAAACGAATAAGAAAAATGCATTTAAGAAGCAAAATAATTAAAAAATTATTTATAAATGCATATTTAAAATGGTACCGGGGAGGTATAGTTGAAGAAGGGCATTCGAGGGCACAAGAAGGGCTTCCGGGCGCCTTGGGAGGAGGAGAAGTGAAGGAGGAATTCGATTTTGGTGTGGAAGATGAAGAGGGAGCCATGGTCTTTATATAGTACTCATCCGGGCGCCCGTGAGGTCTCGGGCGCCCAGGTTGATGGGGCCGCCCTTGTGGTCCTGGGCGCCCGAATCAGAGCTATCAGCAGCCTTAACTTTGGCAGATCTGACTGCCTTGGATGGAGATAATGACTTCATGCGCCCGTGAGGTCCCGGGCGCCCGAGTTGACTCTGATTTGACCGTTGACCAGTTTGACCATTGACCAAAGTTGATTGTGTTGACTAGGTTTGACTCAGTTGACTGTGTTTGCCTAATCAATGATTAAGTCAAACAAGCCCTAGATTCCATTTTAGATGAGTTTATTTGTGATATTTAACAAGAAATTCAATATGTTAGGTCCTAGATATCTCACCCAGTTTTATGTGTTCGACCATGTTAACCTTATGGGTTTTGTGAGATAAACTTTAACAAAAATCAAGATTTTAATTTGAAAACATGGTTAACTTTAAAAGATTAAATAAAGGTTGAAAGTTAAGTTTAAGTTCATTTTGAAAAGTGGTTGAATCTAAGATTAATTGAAATTTGTTTTAGATTCAAATTTGACAATAGTAAAGTGAATTTGATTTTCAATAATTGGCTTCCAGGTCTTGGCGAGACACTAGGCCTTCTTTGGTCGTAGCCTTATTGGATCATCAACCCTTTCCTTGACAAAGCCTTTTATTGAAAATTCATCTTTAAGTTACTTCTTGAAAGATTTTGGTCTAACTAGTTTGGGTCTTAGATCGGTAGCTTCGGCTAGTTTCACCAGAATGACTTCCCTAACGTACTATCATCTCACCTCCACCCAATACTATGTTGTTCAAATTTCAATTAAGTCATTTTGTCCTTAATCTAACCAATCCTAAGTCTATGCATGATGAATTACAGTAGGAAATAAATAAGCAAGAATGCAATAAAGAAAATTTGCATTAAAAAAAACTTATCTAATTATTAAAATTATTTTTATATTCGCTCCCCTGGACTAAAACCTTGATAATGGTTAGGTAAGATGTGAATCTTGTCCTTGGGGATCCAATACTAGTTTGGTCCAACTTGTTTGTTCAAACAAAGCTTGGGGGCCCATGCTTGAATTCGAGTTCTAAGTTGGTTCAATACAACATAATAAGACCGTTGTCTAGACTTGATTCGATACCCTAATCCAGATCGGTTAAGAACGAACTTCTATTTTCTAAGAATCATATCAAGACCCTTGGAACCCGAAGTGAATCGTTCTAAAGCCACTCTGAGCTCCTTGACTTGAGTTTTCAAGGAAGAATTCTCTTTCTCAAGCATTTCATCATGAGTGGAGTTTCCTTCTTGAGCTTTCTCGGTCAAGGATCTCAAGTCGGCTTCCTCTTTCAGGAGTTTTACTTCCTGTCAGAGGGACTCGACCTAGATTTTGGCTTTCGCCAAGTTGTGAGATAAATACAAAATTAACTTGGATAGTTCATACTCAGAATAACCTCTTACCGTTATTTGGCCGATCTCCGCAATTGTGAGCCTTCTGTCGTCTAGCTCTGATTCCGATCCGGTGTCGACGTCTTCCGAAGCGGTTAAGGCGAGAAGATTTGATTGCGGGGCCTCTTCTTCTTCTTCGGAGGAAGATTCATCCCACGTGGCTTGGAGAGCCTTCTTTCTTCATGTCTTCTTTGCTTCCTTCAGATTGGGGCACTCTGATTTGTAATGTCCCTCCTTGTTACATTCGTAGCATGTGACATTGGTTTTGCTTTTTGAAGATGTTGAAGGTTCAGCTGGATCTTCCTTTCTTCGGCTTGCTTTCTTCTTGATTGTTTGGTGCTTCAGCTCCTTGTAGTAGTCTTGAGCTAGCCGAACCAGCTTGGGTCGATCTCCTTCACTGTCTTCAGAATATGAGTTTGAGTCAGACTCGTGTGCTGGTTGAGGTTTCTTCTTTGGGGCTTTTCCTGCAATAAACACAATACTTTTCTCGACCAAAGTAGAGTTAGTCTGTTCATGCAATTCTAATTCAGAGAAAAGTTCATCTAACTTAATTTTGGAAAGATCCCTGGACACCTTGTAAGCATCTACCATAGATGCCCACAGTGTGTTCCTTGGGAATGCGTTTAGAGTATATCTGATTAGGTCACGGTTCTCTACCTTGTGACCTATCGTGTGCAGCCCATTCATTAGCTCCTAAATTCTGGCGTGGAGCTGTGCTGCTGATTCTCCTTCATTCATTTTGATCGTGTAGAGTCTGTTCAGCAACAGATCTCTTTTGCTGATTCTGGTGTCAGAGGTACCTTCGTGCAGCTTAATCAGCTTGTTCCAAAGTTCTTTGGCGCTGTTGAAAGGACCCACCCAGTTCAACTCTTCCTTGGTCAATTCGCATTGCAACGTCTGGGTTGCCTTTGCATCAACCTCGATCTTCTTTTTTCAACGAGGCGTCCCATTCAGAGTAGTGTTGTGCCACTCCTTCTGCGTTCTTGGGAATCTCCCGGCCAGATTGGATAATTATCCACATGCCCACCTGAGTTTTCAGGTGGACTTCCATCCTACTTTTCCAATAGTAGAAATCTTCTCCACCGAAAAGTGGTGGTCTGGCTGTGATAAATCCTTCTTGCATGACCATTAATATTTTCTGAAAAAGAAAAACAAAGAAAATTTGTTCCAAGACTTGGTCTTGGATTAGTAGTGGGGAAGAAATTAAAAGTAACGAAAAAACGATCGAGTGGTGTTGCACCAACCTCGATTAACGAGAAAGATTCGAAAGAAAATTAAAATAATTCCGTAAATCTGAAAAAAAAACTCTCAAATTGGTGGTTGCATCAAATTTGAGCCACCTGCTCTGATATCACTTGTTGGATCGGAGAAAAACGATAGAGGGGGGGGGTGAATATCGATCTAGAATTTTTCGGAAAACTAGAGAAAATACGCAGCGGAAAATAACAAAACAATCGAACAAAAGTTGGTTTTACTTAGTTCGGAGTCACGGTCGGCTCCTACTCCAAGGCCCACGATCCTTGACCGTTTACGTTAGACAATTTTATATTCGAAAAATCTTTTTACAATTTCACGTACAGATATAGAATTGGAATTTAAATTGCAACACTTTTCGTAAATCAAATTTTATCGACGCCCGAGGTGGATCGATGTTCGGAGCAGAGGGTCGTCGTCGGCGCTGGAATCTCGAAGTTAGAGCTTGTCGGAGCGTAGCGCTTGAACGAAAGTGCTTGGAGCGTTTGTGAGCGATGTCTTTGAAGCCTTGGGGGTGAACCCCCTTTTATAGCACCCATGGGGGCGCCTGTGTCGATGGGGGCGCCTACACATGGCCTTTCCTGCGCGATCTCTTATCCGCAGGCTCGGTCAGCGCTTATCCATCTCACTGGGGCGCCTGGACTGATGGGGGTTCCCGTATGGTCCCGGCGCCTGAGCTGACTTGGTCTAGAGGCTTTGTGGTAGTTTGCTTCGCTTGTTTTGGTTTAGCCTTCAACTGGGGCGCCCGTATCCATTCGGGCGCCTAGCCCCAGTTAAGCGCATCACACCATTGAGGCGCCTCAACTACAGAAACTCATTCCTTCGATCCCTGCAACCAAGGTTAGTTCCAAAACAAAAAGAGGAAAATATGTTAGCCATTATTTACAGTCTAAGCTGTCTTGGTTCTGACTTTAGGTCTCGCAAATGGAACCCTAGGTCGAACCGACGCCTACTGTTCCCTTGCACGGGGAATGCATCCTCACCTACTCCTCTCAGGAGAGTTTACCTTTTGCCAGCCGGCTCCTCCGATTGGACTTTTACCCAATCCACCTGATCAGGTCTTCGTGCCCAGTCCGCGACCAGGACTTCTTGCCCAACTGCCGGTCAGGTCTTCGGTGCCCAGCCCTTTGCCAGGACTTCTTACCCATTCCTCGACCAGGACTTCTTTGTCCAACTTCTGGTCAGGTCTTCTTGCCCAGTCCTTGACCAGGACTTCTTGCCCAACCCATTGCCAGGACTTCTTGCCTAGTGTACCTAGGACTTTTCCTACACACTTAGTAAGCTTGTTAGATCACATTAACCCCTTAACTTCTGAACCCTTTGTCATTATCAAAACAAAGGTTTGACTTAGGTGCTTCCTGCACCAACAAGTGGGACTAGTCGATTGGCGTTGAACTAGTCGATTGGTAACGATCATTTCAGCCAAGAGCACTATTTAAAGGGGCTCGATTTTGGCTGAGTTTTCTTGACGAAATTGTCTTTGGTTAAAGGTCAATTAGTAGTCTAAGAGCTCAGGAAGGTGTTGCGGGTTGTTGCGAGATTTCTCCACCCACAAGGAGCTACATGAGCTAGCCGGAGGTCTTCCGGGGAGTCATCCACCGACGGATCGGGATCATCCACCTTACAGATAGCCGTGGAGTATGCGCTTCATCTCCGAACCACATAAATTGGTTTGTCTTCTTAGTTGTTAGTTTTAGTTTTTGTTATTCTGCTTGCGCACTAACAACTTGTAGGAAGAAAAATCAAAATGTAGCTATTCACGCCACCCCTCTAGCTAAACGACAAAGTCGCAACAAGTGGTATCAGAGTGAGGTTCGCTCATCAACGGACTAACCGCCGAGAAACCAAAAGCTAGAGGAAATGGCGATTGAAGAAAGATTGGGGGATGACATCAACATTCCACCTTCCTACAATCGCGTGAGTTTCGAGTATTTAAAGATGCAGATAAAGACATGGTTCGGTATGGATTGGAACTACATGTTCGTGCTAGAAGAGCCATTTGAAGTTCCAAGAGATAAACACGGGAAAAAGCTCCGACCAAGATATTGGACCAAGGAGCAATAAGCCCAATCAAAGGCAAACGAAAAGGTAATTTCAATATTAATTGATATTTTTCCTAATGATATAATTAGTGGTGTAGGTGAATACAAAAATGCATATGAATTATGAAGCAAGATGGTAGCACTTCATGAAAATCCTACACAAGCTCAATTAGTAGAAGAGCCCAAGGAAATGAGCTCGATGGCCCAAGAAGAGAAGAAGGATCAATCGAACAAAGAAATGAGTGTTAGATCGATGCAGGTTGCTAGAAGGGGGTGAAGAGCAATTTTTGAATCTTCTTCTTTCTACGATGTTAGTTGCGTAAGCGAAAATACAAAAGAATAAAACTAACAACAAGAAAGCAATGCTAACAATACTGATTTACTTGGTATCCACCCCTAAGAGTGACTAATCCAAGAATCCTCCGGTGGATCACTCCACGGATATCCTCTAGCTAGCCCTTATCGCTCCTTGTGGGTGGAGAAACCTCGCCACAGCACCGCGACAATACTTGAGCACATAGACTACTATTTGGCTCTTACCCAAAGCTAAATTCGTCAAACCTTTCAGCCAACACGAAGTCCTCTTAAATAGAACTAAGGCTAAAAACCCTCGCCACCAGTCGACTGCTCCCAGGGCAGTCGTCTGGTGCCAGCCAAACAGCAGTCCAACGACTCGCTGTAATGACTAGTTTTTGACTTTACCAGTAGACTGCTCCCTGGGTAGTCGACTGGTCCCCCAGTCAAAAACTTTCTGTGAGTTTCATTAGTCGATTGCCCCAAGGGCAGTTGACTGGTCTACTCACACACCTAAGGTTTCCCTTCCCGAGTACATTTCCCTCAGCACTCGAACCCTAGGATTTCCCCAGTACAATCACTCAGCACTCGTACCCTCACGACTCAGCTGACTCCTCACCAGCAGCCTCGACTATTGCCTTCGCACCGTCTTCATCTTCGGCTCCCATCCCTCGGATGCACGCAAGCCTCCAGCTTGCCTCGATGTCATCCTTCACGCATGCCTCGAAGTCTGCATACCTCAGCTCATCGTCCCTGCTATCCATAGTCCCTCAGGTGCGTACACAAGCCTCCAGCTTGTCTCCATGCCACCCTTCACCGTACCGAGGCCGTCCAGCTAAGTCCATATGTGTAACCTGTACATCCTACACACTCACATACACATATCAAATACAAAAGGGTAAACCTAACATAAACCCTTTGCCCAAACATCAAAACACATGGTCACTACGGACCACAGATTGCCTCAACAATCTCCTCCTTTTTGATGTTTGGCAATATGTTTAACTTAGCCAATTACCAAAATTGGCCTTGCAATTTGCTCGACCGTTCGAACACGGAAAAGGCGAAGAGTTGATCGTCAGTTTTTTGTATTTATGGTCGGGGTCCAGTTAAGAATTTATTAAACATATTTTGCAAGCAAAACAATAAATTCATAAACATAAAATGACAAGACATATAAACATGGCACATAAAAGACATAAGGAAATACAAAGGAGTTTTTGGAAAGTTATACCTTTCCGATCACCTCGCGATCTTCTACCTTATGCCCCTCCCTTCGTGGACGTCGTGTGAGCGACGATCTACCGCGATCCGAGATCACCAAGAGCTCCAATCAATCCACTTCTCCAACCGGCCAAAACCCTAGCTCCTAGGGTTTGCGCCGCCGGCCACCCCCTTCCTCTTCCCTTGCGCCGCCGACCATCGGAGCCGACTCCAAGCCCTCTGACCAGCAGCAGACCTAGAGAGGAAGGTGAAGAAGGTGATGAAGGAGAGAAACTACCTTCTTCCTAGCCCCAAACCACCCGCAACCTCTTCTTCCTCTTCCTTGCAGCGCCGGCACAACCCTAGGTTATGCCGCCTGCAGCCGGCCGCCGATGCCTCCCTCGACCTCCCTGAGTAGCACGCAAGATAGAGGACTCCTCTACCTTGCTTCTGTAAGCCTCAGCCGGAGTTTGGTGGAGGAGGGAAGAAGAACCGAGGAACTCTTCCTCTTCTTCTTTGTTGCGCCGCCGAGAGAGCGAGAGAGCGAGAGAGAGAGGGAGAGGAGAGGGTTTTGGTCTTAGCTCTTGGATTGATTAATTGGCTTGGTTTCTTGATCTCATAGGGTATTTATAGGGCTAAGGTAGGGACCAAGAGAAGGAGTTGGTTCTTGGCCCGGTAATGGATCCAAACCTAATCCATTAATTAAGATCCAATCCACTAAAGGATCTTAATTGAACTTACCTCACCAACCCCCATATTTTCATATGGGCTCCACATATTACGAGTCATCCATCCCCCCGTGTTTAAGATCGTGCATGCCCCTTAATTAATTAAATTACTGACAATTTAAATTAATTAACTTCTAGATCCTTGATTAGTACCACTCAACCTTATCAACGTGCCGGATCAAATCCACCTGCAGGGTTTGGCACGATGAACCTTTTGAGTGTTAGTAGGAGCCTTAGAGCCAATTATGTGATGATTGACTAGGGACATTTTGTATCATATTCTATCATTAATAAAGACATGTTTAGTTATTATACTTACTTTATATTTGTGCCACATAACTAAGTATAATAATGTCCTTGGGTAGTAGGTTCTTATCTATATTATATCGATTGGTTGAATCGATAGTGAGATAATGTAGAGAACACTACTCTAAATCATTCCTAGTCAAGTATTAATATTCAAGGACAATATTAATGCATGGAGACTAGCATGTAGGTCAACTGATGACTTGAGCTCACAAGTTATGGATATGTGATATCAAGTTGACACATGGGTATACATTGGAGAATGTGTACTGAATTGACCCGCTATGAGAAAGTTTCATAGATTGTCATATGAGTGTCATAAACTTTCTCATGTGACTATTAGTATGAATAGTCCTTAGACCTGAAGTCACTACGATTCCCTACATAAGGAGTTATGTACTTTGGTATCGTCAAACGTCACCCGTAACAGGGTGGACTATAATGGCGGACATTGGGTATGTAATGAATTATGCGGAGGAAAGTGAGTGATGTAGATGGGATCTATCCCTCCCATATGACGAGAGTGATATATGTGGGTGGTGTTGGTGCAAGTTGCATCAGTGATGTCCTCCTCTAAGTGTTTTAATGTTTGACAATATGCTTAAGTCAGTGATACATTGAACAAGGGAAGGGTAAGTCAAGTGTGGAGTAACAAGGTGAACCAAAGTCCTAGTTAACCTAGGCACGAAGTCCTGGTTCGAAAAATTGGGCACTATGTCCTGATCATGAATTGGGCACTAAACCAAAGTCCTAGTTAACCTAGGCACAAAGTCCTGGTTCGAAGAATTGGGCACTAAGTCTTGATCATGGATTGGGCACTAAGTCTTGGCCGAGGGCTGGGCACCTAAGACATGACCGAGGGTTGGGCACGAAGACTTGGTTCGATGAATTGGGCACTAAGTCCTGGCCGAGGGTTGGGCACCGAAGACCAGGTTCGATGAATTGGGCACGAAGACCTGACCGAGGGTTGGGCACCGAAGTCCTAGACCTAGGGTTTGGGCACGAAGTCTTGGTCCGAGGGACTGAGCAACTTAGCTGAGCGATGACTAAGGACAGAAGTAGAGACGGGTCAGGGTTTGGACGTCTCGAGATCCGAGAGTATCGGAAGCTAAGCAAAATTCCACCCGAAGGACTGGGTGGCAACCGTCTCCTGAAGGGAGTAGGTGAAAGGCGCGCTCTCGAGGGTGGGAACTTGTGTCGGTTTGACCTAGGGTTTCGTGAAAATTCGATGTCAGAACCAAGTCCTTAAACTTGAGATTCTGTGTATATTTGCTTTGTATTTGTATATCTTGCAGGTACCTAAAATGGAAGACAAAGTAAGCAAACAACACACACCGCAGCTGAAAGCCTGGAAGCCAGGTGCCCCCATCAATGGGGCGCCCCAATGGAATCAGGCACCCCCATCAATAGGGGCGGCTGAGTCAAAGAAGCAAAACAGGTTTTAGCGAAGGAAGGCAGAACTGGCTTGCATTCAGGCGCTCGGGACCATACGGGCGCCCCCATCAGCTCAGGCGCCCAAGTGGATATGGATAAGCACTGACCAAGCATGCAGATAAGGGATCGCGCAGGAGAGGCCACGTTTAGGAGCCCCCATCGACACAGGCGCCCGTATGGGTGCTATAAAAGGGGCTTCGACCCCTCAGCTTCAGACACAACTTCTACATTAATTCTAAGCCATTCCGTGCGAAGCAAAAGCAATCAGACGAAGCTCTGTGACCAAGGAAGCTCCAGGAGGAAGTGTGCGACACTTTGGAGTTCTGGATTGGCTGGATCGTCTATTTCTGTTTGGTTTGTCTTAATTCAAGTTGCATTTCAATTTATATCTTTTTGCTTGTATATCAACTGTAAGACGACTTTTCTCCGCCTCCGGAAATTTCAGAAAGGAGACCAATACTGGACTCATGCCGAGTACATAGGCCTTGGACGTACTAACCCTGGGGAGTCATGAACCAAGTAAATAAATCTCGTGTGTCTATTGTCTTGCTTTTCGTTACTTTATTTTCAGCTGCATATTTGCACTTTCTTAGTCTGAAAATTTTACAACGATATTCACCCCCCCTCTATCGTTTTCTTCGATCCAACAAGTGGTATTAGAGCGAGTGGCTTAAACATGGTGCAACCACCAGTTTGAGATTTTTTTTTCAGATTTTTTGCTTTTTAATTCAAATAAATAGCCCCCCTTTTTCAATTTTGAATTCTAATTTTTTAACCATAAGTCAGAATTGATATAACGATCAATTTTTAAAAATTTGACATAAACTTTTTATATTATTATTTTAATATTTTTCTCAAAATTTGTGCTACCTTAATTTGAGCAAATTTTTTTATTCTTTTTTTTATCAGAATTGATAAAGCCAACATTTTTCAAAAAAACAAAAAATTAAAAAAAAATAATTTGTCACAAACTTTTTTATTATTTATTTTGGGCTATTTTTTTCTCCCGCACTACTAATCCAAGACCAAGTCTTGGTACATTTTTGTTATTTATTTTGTGTGCGAGGTTCATATTGAATGGCTAATCAAGAATGGAACAGTGCTCGTCCACCTCTATTCTTTGGCGAGAACTTCATAACCTGGTAGGGTCTAATAGAATCCAAACCAGTATCAGAAGATGAGTCTAGATCTGAGACAGCAGAATTCAAGGGAGAGATTCTAAACGAGGAATCAAAAGGTAAGATTGTAAACTCTAAGTTTAAAAATCATATCATTTGTTACACATGCAGGAAGAGAGGGCACTACAAAAGTAAGTGTCCTACTCATAAGACTCGATCTTCACCACCGATGGCAAAGGAGGCACCAGCGCCAGGAGGCCGGAGGGATAAGGACCACATAAGATGTTTCAAATGCGAGAAATACAGACACTACAAGAATAAATGTCCGGCAAAGGTACGCAAAGTTTACATTCCGAAACTTTTCAAATTCTTACACTGTCAGATGATAAATTAGGTATTTTCTCTGAAAAATTAAGTTCACTGCATAGTAAAATTAATATTTTGCATGTCAAATTAGAAAATGCAGATATGACTAAAATATCATAAATTAATTGTTTAATCCAGAAGGTCAATTCAGTAATTTTTCAAATAAATTCTGATGATTTTACTCCTGATAATGCTGACAATTGTACTCCTGATAATTCTGACAATTTTAAAAATGCTGACAATTTTAATCCTAATAATTCTAACAATTTTAATCCTGAAAATTTTGATAATTTTAATTTTGAAATTCTTAAGGATAATATTGAAATTATCTCTGATAATCTTAAGGATAATCCAGAATTTAATGTTGAAATTCTTAAGGATAATATTGAAATTATCTCTGATAATCTTAAGGATAATCCAGAATTTAATGTTGAAATTCTTAAGGATAATATTGAAATTATCTCTGATAATCTTAAGGATAATCTAGAATTTAATGTTGAAATTCCTAAGGATAATATTGAAATTATCTCTGATAATCTTAAGGATAATCCAGAATTTAATGTTGAAATTCTTAAGGATAATATTGAAATTATCTCTGATAATCTTAAGGATAATCCAGAATTTAATGTTGAAATTCTTAAGAATAATCCTGATGTCATTGAAAATATTTCTGAAGATAATTCTGAAATTATTAAAATAATTTTTGAGGATAAGAATGATTTTGTTGAAAATATTCTTGAGGATAATAGAAATGAAATCCTTTTAGATGGTAACTTAATTATAGATAATGTAGAAGATTAGTATAAAACATTAACTAGTGGCCAAAATTACTCCACCTATTTTGAGGATATTAAATGATGTGATTTTGAGGATTAGGAGGAGATGCAATTCTCTGAGATCAAGGTCATAGTTAATAAAATTCACAAAGATTCAAATAAATCAGAATTATTGAAAAAGCTTAAAAAGATAAATAAAGAAGAAATAGTGGATGAGTTAGAAATTTTTGAAATAATGAAAATTCTAAACTTAAACCCACAACTATTAATTAAACATTTCAACATTAATTACTCAAGTCTTAATTAATTCTTAATTAATCCAATTAAATTCAAATTAATTCTTAATTAATCCATTTAAATTCAAATTAATTAATTCAAATTCAAATTAATTCTTAAATCATTCAAGTTCAATTAAACCAAATTCAAATTAATTCAATTAAATCTTAATTAATTCAAATTAAATCAACTAAATCATAATTAATTGTTAAATAATTCAATTAAATCTTAATTAATTCAAATTAAATTAATTCTTAATTAATTCAATGCAAATTCAAAGTAATTCTTAATTTATTTAATTAATCCTTAAATAATGTAAATTCAAAATAATACTTAATTAATTTAATTAATAGTTAATTAACTCAAATTCGAATTAATTCTTATGCTTTAATTAATTCAAAATTCAATTAATCTTAATTCAATAATCCTTAATTGATCCAACTTCAATTAATTTTTAATTAATTTAAAATTAATTAACTGTTTATTAATTCTAATTAATTCAATTAAAATATAATTAATGCTAATTAAATTAATTCTTAATTAATTCAATGCAAATTCAAAGTATTTCTTAATTAATTTAATTAATGCAAATTCAAAGTAATACTTAATTAATTTAATTAATCATTAATTAACTCAAATTCAAATTAATTCTTAAGCTTTAATTGATTCAAATTCAATTAATCCGTAAATAATTCAAATCTAATTAATTCTTAATTAATTTAATTAATCTGTAATTAATTCAAATTCAAATTAATCCTTAATTAATTCAATTAATTTTTAATTAATCCAAAATTAAACTTTATTTAAACCTTAATTAATTTAACATCAATTAATAAAATTAATCCTTAATCAACGTAATTCCAATTAATTCTGAAATAACTTAAACTTGAACTAAATAAAATCTTACCCAAACCGCAACAATTAAATTAATAAAACTAAATATATCAAAGTGGGTTGACATATTCGCGGGTTCACACGACATGTATCAAATCAGAAATTTGATACATCTTTAGAAACATAATTAAATATTTTGACTTGTTTGACTCATGCATAACTGTCATGACATGCATCTGCTACTTTTCTTAATATATGTCATGTCATTCATATTTAAAGTTACGAATGATTTAGAACGGTTATAGGAAATAGAATAATTAAAACTTGATCAACCTAGTATTAGGTGAAGGTAAGATGATAGTACGTTAGGGAAGCCTTTTTGGTGGAATTAGCCAAAGCTACCGATCCAAGACCTAAACTAGTTAGACCAAAATCTTTCAAAAAGTAACTTGAAGATAAACTTACAGTAAAAGGCTTTGTCAAGAAAAGAGTTGATGATCCAATAAGGCTACGACCAAAGAACGTCTTGAAGGATCGATGTGGCGTGCAGAGGGGGGGTGAATGCACTTTTTCTGGATCGTTGAACTCTACACAGATGTTAGCACAGCGGAAATAATATGCAAAAGACAAATAACAATGCTAACACTTTCAGTTACTTGGTACCCACCCAGATGGGTGACTAGTCCAAGGATCCACGCCGCGAGCACCACTTTTCACTATCGAAAAGTCTCCTTGAGGTGGAGAAACCTTTACATCAGTAGCTTCCTCTTTACAGATGTAGAAATATGATGAAGGAAGCAAGAAAACACTCTACAATTCGGCAGCACTTCGTTACTGTACAGAACCGTATAGACACGTGTAACGACGCCTCCTTTTATAGGTGAAAAGGACAGATTCGCAGTCTGTCCAGACGCCCACCAGTCGACTGCCCCTAGGGCAGTCGACTGGCCCAGCAATAAATGCTGGCCAACGGCTAGTGAACAGCTAGCCAACGGCTAGTTTTTGGGGCATACCAGTCGACTGCCCCTAGGGCAGTCGACTGGTCCGAGGCTGCGAACTTTCTGTGGGTTTTGGCAGTCGACTGCCTTCGGGCCAGTCGACTGCCCTTCCTCCAGCTCAGCTCCAGCCACTTCAAACCTTCTCCTTCGAATGTGCCTTCAGGTCTGCTCCCTTGGCTCGCCCCTTGAAGTCCTCTTCCTCTGGCTATCGCCCCTTGGATGCGCACACAATCCTTCCCTTGGCTTGCCTCCATGCCACCCTTCACGTGTGCCCTTTGAAGTCCACTTCCCGGCTTGCCCTTGGAGCTCTCCTCCCTCGGATAGGTCCATAAAGTGTGATTCTCCAAGTCCTGCAAACTCAATCACACAAATCAAATACAACATAACACTCTAACTTTAAACCTATTCGCCCACACATCAAAACCATGACCTTCCAATCATTTAAAGGGCCGATTGCCTCAACAATCTCCCCCTTTTTGATGTGTGGCAATATGTTTAAGTTAGAGATAAGCAATAGCAATAGCAAAAGCAAAAGATAGCAATTGAAACATTTTGAGACATAATAATCCTAAGAGGTAACCTCCCCCTTAACCTATGTCCTCTCCACAGTTTCAATTCTAATCATATTCCAAGTTAAGTTTCCACTTAACAGCATCAATAAGAATGTAAGACATATCCGAACCTAAGAGGTACCTCCCCCTTAATCCATGTCTTCTCTCCAAGTTTTAACCTTTCAAGGTCTAAGTTAGACAAAATACCTAAAATCATCCATTTTGAGTAAAAATTCTAACTATAAACACCCATTCTCCCCCTTTGACACCATCAAAATGATTGCCTCAAGCAACTAAGCCCTATGGTATCAAATGAGAGAACCACTGATTTCTGAATTTTTGACAGTTGCTGAAAAACAGGCGTGCCAGTCGACTGCCCATAGGGCAGTCGACTGATACGCTATCAGTATGAAATTACAGGTTTTCTGCCGAATTTCAGAAACTCCCAGAAAATTCTAGAAAATTCAAAAAATTATAAAATTTTGCGTACATGTTTGAAATGTTATACTCTATCAGGGAAAAATATTAAACCATATAAAATTTCAAACATGCACGTCTTTTGATAAAAACCCTAAAAGTTTTAAAAAACACTACATTTTGTATCAACCTTTGAAACCAATTATGCAAATATGTGACTTTTAAAAGCATGGTACAGTATGTAAAATATAAAATGGTTTTCAAAGTTTTAAAATGTCCAACTATGATCTTTGGCAAAGTGTCCATTGATTAAACACTTGCCTCCCCCATAGTTGGTTTAGTTTTGATATTTTGATACTTTGAATGGTTCAACAATGTGCCACAAGCACAAGTGAACCAAATGTATCACCCTAATGGATCAAACATCCTTTTTCAAAGCTAATGTGTCCAAGTTCATTTTATGCTTCCACAAAACACATTCCAAAGCCTCTTCTTAAGGATGTAAACTCCGATTCGGGAAGAGGCTTGGTAAAGATGTCGGCTAGGTTCGACTTTGATTCAACATAGTATAATTCTATGTCTCCCCTTGCCACATGGTCTCTAATGAAGTGATGTTTCACTTCAATGTGTTTTGTTCTAGAATGGTGAACCGGATTTTTGGTTAGGTTGATCGTGCTTACATTATCACACAAGACTTTGACCTTGGTGTAATGTAGCTCATAGTCCTCTAAGGTGTGCATGATCCAAAGTAGTTGGGAAACACATCCACCCATTGCCACATATTCTGCTTCCGTTGTTGATAGGGCAACGCATGGTTGTTTCCTACTACTCCAACTAACTAAAGAAGACCCAAGGAATTGACACCCTCCACTTGTACTCTTCCTATCTAACTTGCAACCCGCATAGTCCGAGTCGGTGTATCCAATTAGATCAACACTTGGGGTTCTAGGATACCAAAGTCCGACATTTAGGGTTCCTTTCACATATCTTAAGATCCTTTTGACTACAATCAAATGGGACTCTTTGGCACAAGATTGGTACCTTGCACACATACCTACCGTAAAAAGTATGTCAGGTCTACTAGCGGTTAGGTATAGGAGGCTACCAATCATGCTCCTATATTGTTTAGAGTCAACCATTTTGCCTTCAAGGTCACTATCCATTTTCACATTAGTTCCTATGGGTGTAGAGGCTTCCTTAGCATGTTCTAAACCAAATTTCTTTAGCATCTCCTTAGCATATTTGGTTTGAAATACATGTGTTCCTTCATTGGTTTGCTTAACTTGAAGGCCTAGGAAAAAGGTTAACTCTCCTACAAGACTCATCTCAAATTCATCTTCCATACACTTGATGAATTCTTGTAGGAAGTCATTATTTGTTGACCCAAAAATAATATCGTCTACATATACTTGAGCAACAAATATGTCCTTATCCTTAGATTTTAGGAACAATGTAGGGTCAATTGTTCCTCTCCTAAACCCCTTAGACACCAAAAATGAAGAAAGCCTTTCATACCAAGCCCGGGGAGCTTGTTTCAGTCCATACAAGACTTTCCTTAATTTGAATACGTGTCTTGGATAGTTGGGATCCTCAAATCCGGGGGGTTGCTCTACATAAACCTCTTCCTTAATGATCCCATTAAGGAATGTCGACTTCACATCCATTTGATGAAGTGTAAAACCCATGTGAGCGGCATAGGCTAGTAGGATTCTAATTGACTCTAGCCTAGCTACGGGGGCATAGGTCTCATCATAATCTAATCCCTCAACTTGGTTAAAGCCCCTAGCTACTAATCTAGCATTGTTTCTAGTGATTTTACCTTGGTCATCTAATTTGTTCCTAAAAACCCATCTAGTGGTCACAATGGTACAATCAGTGGGTCTAGGAACTAGCTCCCATACTTCACTTCTCTCAAATTGGTTTAGCTCTTCTTGCATGGCCAAGACCCAATCAACATCTCCCAATGCTTCATCAATGGTCTTGGGTTCTAATTGGGAGATTAGGCTATTTGACTAGTTTGATCCCTAAAGTATGACCTAGTCCTTACTCCTTGAGTGACATCACCCACAATTTGGTCAATGGGATGATCATGGTGATGTCTCAAGGGTCTAGAGGTTGTGGGTTCATTTAATCCTTCTTCCTCATCCTCTAGTGTGTTTCTTACTCCCCCTTGATCATTGCCCTCCACATGTAGGTCTTGAAATCTTTGGGCAAGGGGTTGGACTTCTTCTATATCCTTATCAATAGAAGCCTTTCTAGGGTAAGTACTAGTGGTTTCATCAAATTTGACATTTGAGGACTCCTCAATCACCTTTGTCCTTTGTTGTACACTCTATAACCCCTACTAGTCAATGAATACCCTACTAAGATTCCTTCATCGGCTTTTGACTCAAATTTTCTTAGGTCGTCTTTGGTGTTTAAAATGTAAACTTTACATCCGAAGACTCTAAAATAGTGAACTTGGGGTACCCTTCCATTCCAAAGTTCAAAGGGTGTTTTTCCTAAAAACCTATGTACTAACACCCGGTTTTGGATATAGCAAGCGGTGTTAACCGCTTCGGCCCAAAGGTAGCTAGGAAGAGAGTATGCATTAAGCATAGTCCTAGCGGCTTCTTGTAAGGCTCGATTCTTCCTCTCAACTACCCCATTTTGTTGAGGAGTCCTAGGGCATGAAAACTCATGCTTGTACCCATTTTCCACACAAAATTGTGTGAAATTAGCGTTTTGGAACTCCCCACCATGGTCACTCCTAATTCGGTTTATTTTGATGTTCTTTTCGTTTTCTACCCTTTTACCAAATCCTATAAATGTGTCTAGGGTATCATCCTTATGTTTCAAGAAGTAGACCCAAGTAAACATAGAAAAGTCATCTACTATTACTAAGCAATATTTACTCCCTACAAGTGATGGAGTACTATGGCAATCAAATAAGTCTATATGTAAAAGTTCTAAAGGCAATGAAGTAGTAATTAAAGTTTTACCTTTGTGTGATACTTTGGATTGCTTACCCTCTTGGCATGCATCACACAACTTGTGCTTTTCGTACTTGATCATTGGGAGTCCCTTCACCAATTCTTCCTTGGCTACTCTTGCAATGTTCCTCATGTTGATGTGTCCTAGTCTCCGGTGCCACAACCACCCTTCTTCTTCTTTGGACATGAGACACTTAACAACATTATTAGTAGCATAAGATAGATCAAGATAATACAAGTTTGCTTCTCTAAACCCTTCTAATATGACAGTGTTTGATTCACATTGTTTTATTACACATTTCTTAGCATGAAATTCTACTCTAAACCCGGCATCACATAATTGACTTACACTTAATAAATTGAACTTCATATCCTTAATCAAGAGTACTTTATGAATTGAAATAGTAGGAGATACCTCAATTGTTCCTCTACCAATGATCCTTAACTTTCTACTGTTCCCAAAGGAGACCGTTCCTTCTCTTAAGTAGCTAATAGTAGTGAACTTGCTCACATCCCCGGTCATGTGTCTTGAGCATCCACTATCTACTATCCACAAGGTTGGGGCCTCCTTCACCTTCACCTAGACAACACGGAAAACATACTCTTTTGGTACCCAAGTCTTAGATCCATAAGCATCATTTAAAAATTTCTTAGGTACCCATGCCTTCTTGGTGGTTCCCCTAGCCTCTAATCTCCTAGATGCACCAACCCTACCAGTAAGTGAAACAAAGGCTACCTCCTTGGTCTTAGGCCTATAACCCAATCCTGCCTTGTTATATACCGCCCTTTGACTGTTAATGATCATATCAAGGTTACTTGATCCTATTTGGAATTTCCTAAGGGCCTTTGTGAGGTCATCTACTTGTTTCCTTAATTCCTTATTTTCATTTTCAGTATGTGAGACATGTGAAGAGGTAGAGCTAGCATGCAAATCCTTGAGTTTAATAGCTTCTACTCTAAGCATGGCAATTTCTTCCTTAAGATCCTTAATTTTACTTCTAGCCTTAGCTAAGTCCATGTTAGTGCTAGTAATGATTTTCACTAAAGTAGAAGAAGGTAAGTGGTATACCTCACTTACCGAAGCCTCTGACTCTGATGATGATGAGGTAGAGGAGCTCTCATCTTCACTGCTTGAGCTTCGTTCATCGTCTGAAGAGTCTGAACCTTCTTGTGCCATAAGAGCGAAGTGGGAGACTTGCTCTTCTTCTTCCTCTGAGGATGAAGGATCGTCCCAAGTTGCCTTGAGGTTCGTGGCACTCTTCTCCTTTCCCTTTGACTTCTTCTTGTCACTCTTCTTCTTCTCTTCTTTCTTGTCCTCCCTCTTCTTCAACTGGGGACATTCGTTCTTCATATGTCCCTCTTGGTGACAGTTGTAGCATATGATCTCCTTGGCCTTACCCTTACCTTTGGCCCCTTTCCTAGCATATGATTTGTTAGAAAAACTTTTAAATGCCTTACGAAACTTCCTTACCATAAAGGCCTCTTGGTCACTGTCCATGGAGGCGCTTGACTCCTCCGAGTCCGAGGATGATGAGTAGATCACCTTCTTCTTCTCCTTTCTCCTCCTCTTCTCTTTCTCTGCAACAAACGCAATACCTTTCTCTTTTGCCGAAATATTAGCTTGCTCGTGCAGTTCAAATTCATAAAATAAATCGTCTAATTTGACTAAGGATAAATCCCTCGATACCTTGTAAGCATCAACCATGGATGCCCACAGGGTGGTTCTCGGGAAGGCTTGTAAGACATACCTGACGATATCCCGATTTTCGATTTTCTCTCCAATTATATGGAGCTCGTTGATCACTTCCTTTACCCTTCCATGCAGCTGACTGACTGTCTCGTTGCTCTTCATGGAGAGTGATTGCAGTTGGGCCATCAACAGGTCCTTCTTGGCTCTTCTGGACTCGTTTGACCCCTCATTCAGTTCTACCAACTTGTCCCATAGCTCTTTGGCGCTCTTGAATGGCCCCACTTTGTTCAGTTGCTCCTTAGAGAGCCCGCACTGCAGTGTAGTAGTGGCCTTGGCATTTGATTGCGCCCTCTTCATCACTTCTTTGAACCAAGTTCTCATGGGTGTAGGATCTCCTCTTTCATCGACGGGCACCTCGAAGCCATCTGCAACACTTATCCAAGTATCTATGTCATTCATAAGATAGTATTGCATTCTACCTTTCCAGTACGCGAAGTCGTTGCCGTCGAAGAACGGTGGTCGTGCGGTGGAGTATCCCTCTTGAAACGCCATTTCAGATGTTCTGGTCGATTGTTAGATCTTCCAAAATGCACCGGCTCTGATACCAACTGAAGGATCGATGTGGCGTGCAGAGGGGGGGTGAATGCACTTTTTCTGGATCGTTGAACTCTAC
>JAGFNQ010002685.1:121911-169732 GCA_024364735.1 Boesenbergia rotunda
ACTGCCTCGGGCCAGTCGACTGCCCTGCCTCCCAGCTCAGCTCCAGCCACTCCAAACCTTCTCCTTCGCGTGTGCCTTCAGGTCTGCTCCCTTGGCTCGCCCCTTGAAGTCCTCTTCCTCTGGCTATCGTCCCTCAGATGCGCACACAAGCCTTCCCTTGGCTTGCCTCCATATCACCCTTCACGTGTGCCCTTTGAAGTCCACTTCCCGGCTTGCCCTTGGAGCTCTCCTCCCTGGCTCTCGCCCCTCGGATAGGTCCACCAAGTGTGATTCTCCAAGTCCTGCAAACTCAATCACACAAATCAAATACAACATAACACTCTAACTTTAAACCTATTTGCCCACACATCAAAACCATGACTTCCAATCATTTAAAGGGCGATTGCCTCAACAATCTCCCCCTTTTTGATGTGTGGCAATATGTTTAAGTTAGAGATAAGCAACAGCAATAGCAAAAGCAAAGATAGCAATTGAAACATTTTGAGACATAATAATCCTAAGAGGTAACCTCCCCCTTAACCTATGTCCTCTCCACAGTTTCAATTCTAATCATATTCCAAGTTAAGTTTCCACTTAACAGCATCAATAAGAATGTAAGACATATCCGAACCTAAGAGGTACCTCCCCCTTAATCCATGTCTTCTCTCCAAGTTTTAACCTTTCAAGGTCTAAGTTAGACAAAATACCTAAAATCATCCATTTTGAGTAAAAATTCTAACTTTAAACACCCATTCTCCCCCTTTGACACCATCAAAATGATTGCCTCAAGCAACCAAACCCTATGGTATCAAATGAGAGAATCATTGATTTCTGAATTTTCTCACAGTTGCTGAAAAACAGGCGTGCCAGTCGACTGCCCATAGGGCAGTCGACTGATACGCTATCAGTCTGAAATTACAGGTTTTCTGCCGAATTTCAGAAACTCCCAGAAAATTCCAGAAAATTCCAAAAATTATAAAATTTTGCGTACATGTTTGAAATGTTATACTCTATCAGGGAAAAATATTAAACCATATAAAATTTCAAACATGCACGTCTTTTGATAAAAACCCAAAAGTTTTGAAAAACACTACATTTTGTATCAACCTTTGAGACCAATTGTGCAAATATGTGACTTTTAAAAGTATGGTACAGTATGTAAAATGTAAAATGGTTTTCAAAGTTTTAAAATGTCCAACTATGATCTTTGGCAAAGTGTCCATTGATTAAACACTTGTCTCCCCCATAGTTGGTCTAGTTTTGATATTTTGATACTTCGAATGGTTCAACAATGTGCCACAAGCACAAGTGAGCCAAATGTATCACCCTAATGAATCAAACACCCTTTTTCAAAGCTAATGTGACCAAGTTCACCCTATACTTCCACAAAACACATTCCAAGGCCTCTTCTTAAGGATGTAAACTCCGATTCGGGGAGAGGCTTGGTAAAAATGTCGGCTAGGTTCGACTTTGATTCAACATAGTGTAATTCTATATCTCCCCTTGCCACATGGTCTCTAATGAAGTGGTGTTTCACTTCAATGTGTTTTGTTCTAGAATGGTGAACCGGATTTTTGGTTAGGTTTATCGTGCTTACATTATCACACAAGACTTTGACCTTGGTGTAATGTAGCTCATAGTCCTCTAAGGTGTGCATGATCCAAAGTAGTTGGGAAACACATCCACCCATTGCCACATATTCTGCTTCCGTTGTAGATAGGGCAACGCATGGTTGTTTCCTACTACTCCAACTAACTAAAGAAGACCCAAGAAATTGACACCCTCCACTTGTACTCTTCCTATCTAACTTGCAACCCGCATAGTCCGAGTCGGTGTATCCAATTAGATCAACACTTGGGGTTCTAGGATACCAAAGTCCGACATTTAGGGTTCCTTTCACATATCTTAAAATCATTTTGACTACAATCAAATGGGACTCTTTGGCACAAGATTGGTACCTTGCACACATACCTACCGCAAAAAGTATGTCGGGTCTACTAGCGGTTAGGTATAGGAGGCTACCAATCATGCTCCTATATTGTTTAGAATCAACCATTTTGCCTTCAAGGTCACTATCCATTTTCACATTAGTTCCTATGAGTGTAGATGCTTCCTTAGCATGTTCAAAACCAAATTTCTTTAGCATCTCCTTAGCATATTTGGTTTGAAATACATGTGTTCCTTCATTATTTTGCTTAACTTGAAGGCCTAAGAAAAAAGTTAACTCTCCTACAAGACTCATCTCAAATTCATCTTCCATACACTTGATGAATTCTTGTAGGAAGTCATTATTTGTTGACCCAAAAATAATATCGTCTACATAGAATTGGGCAACAAATATGTCTTTATCCTTAGATTTTAGGAACAATGTAGGGTCAATTGTTCCTCTCCTAAACCCCTTAGACACCAAAAATGAAGAAAGCCTTTCATACCAAGCCCGGGGAGCTTGTTTCAGTCCATACAAGGCTTTCCTTAATTTGAATACGTGTCTTGGATAGTTGGGATCCTCAAATCCGGGGGGTTGTTCTACATAAACCTCTTCCTTAATGATCCCATTAAGGAATGTCGACTTCACATCCATTTGGTGAAGTGTAAAACCCATGTGAGCGGCATAGGCTAGTAGGATTCTAATTGACTCTAGCCTAGCTACGGGGGCATAGGTCTCATCATAATCTAATCCCTCAACTTGGTTAAAATCCCTAGCTACTAATCTAGCCTTGTTTCTAGTGATTTTACCTTGGTCATCTAATTTGTTCCTAAAAACCCATCTAGTGGTCACAATGGTACAATCAGTGGGTCTAGGAACTAGCTCCCATACTTCACTTCTCTCAAATTGGTTTAGCTCTTCTTGCATGGCCAAGACCCAATCAACATCTCCCAATGCTTTATCAATGGTCTTGGGTTCTAATTGGGAGATTAGAGCTATTTGACTAGTTTGATCCCTAAAGTATGACCTAGTCCTTACTCCTTGAGTGACATCACCCACACTTTGGTCAATGGGATGATCATGGTGATGTCTCAAGGGTCTAGAGGTTGTGGGTTCATTTAATCCTTCTTCCTCATCCTCTAGTATGTTTCTTACTCCCCCTTGATCATTGCCCTCCAAATGTAGGTCTTGAAATCTTTGGGCAAGGGGTTGGACTTCTTCTATATCCTTATTAATAGAAGCCTTTCTAGGGTAAGTACTAGTGGTTTCATCAAATTTGACATTTGAGGACTCCTCAATCACCTTTGTCCTCTTGTTGTACACTCTATAACCCCTACTAGTCAATGAATACCCTACTAAGATTCCTTCATCGGCTTTTGACTCAAATTTTCTTAGGTCGTCTTTGGTGTTTAAAATGTAAACTTTACATCCGAAGACTCTAAAATAGTGAACTTGGGGTACCCTTCCATTCCAAAGTTCAAAGGGTGTTTTTCCTAAAAACCTATGTACTAACACTCGGTTTTGGATATAGCAAGCGGTGTTAACGGCTTCGGCCCAAAGGTAGCTAGGAAGAGAATATGCATTAAGCATAGTCCTAGCGGCTTCTTGTAAGGCTCGATTCTTCCTCTTAACTACCCCATTTTGTTGAGGAGTCCTAGGGCATGAAAACTCATGCTTGTACCCATTTTCAACACAAAATTGTGTGAAACTAGCGTTTTGGAACTCCCCACCATGGTCACTCCTAATTCGGTTTATTTTGATGTTCTTTTCGTTTTCTACCCTTTTACCAAATCCTATAAATCTAGGGTATCATCCTTATGTTTCAAGAAGTACACCCAAGTAAACCTAGAAAAGTCATCTACTATTACTAAGCAATATTTACTCCCTACAAGTGATGGAGTACTATGGCAATCAAATAAGTCTATATGTAAAAGTTCTAAAGGCAATGAAGTAGTAATTAAAGTTTTACCTTTGTGTGATGCTTTGGATTGCTTACCCTCTTGGCATGCATCACACAACTTGTGCTTTTCGTACTTGATCATTGGGAGTCCCTTCACCAATTCTTCCTTGGCTACTCTTGCAATGTTCCTCATGTTGATGTGTCCTAGTCTCCGGTGCCACAACCACCCTTCTTCTTCTTTGGACATGAGACACTTAACAACATTGTTAGTAGCATAAGATAGATCAAGATAATACAAGTTTGCTTCTCTAAACCCTTCTAATATGATAGTGTTTGATTCACATTGTTTTCTTACACATTTCTTAGCATGAAATTCTACTCTAAACCCGGCATCACATAATTGACTTACACTTAATAAATTGAACTTCATATCCTTAATCAAGAGTACTTTATGAATTGAAATAGTGGGAGATACCTCAATTGTTCCTCTACCAATGATCCTTAACTTTCCACTGTTCCCAAAGGAGATCGTTCCTTCTCTTAAGTAGCTAATAGTAGTGAACTTGCTCACATCCCCGGTCATGTGTCTTGAGCATCCACTATCTACTATCCACAAGGTTGGGGCCTCCTTCACCTTCACCTAAACAACACAGAAAACATACTCTTTTGGTACCCAAGTCTTAGATTCATAAGCATCATTTAAAAATTTCTTAGGTACCCATGCCTTCTTGGTGGTTCCCCTAGCCTCTAATCTCCTAGATGCACCAACCCTACCAGTAAGTGAAACAAAGGCTACCTCCTTGGTCTTAGGCCTATAACCCAATCCTGCCTTGTTATGTACCGCCCTTTGACTGTTAATGATCATATCAAGGTTACTTGATCCTATTTGAAATTTTCTAAGGGCCTTTGTGAGGTCATCTACTTGTTTCCTTAACTCCTTATTTTCATTTTCAGTATGTGAGACATGTGAAGAGGTAGAGCTAGCATGCAAATCCTTGAGTTTAATAGCTTCTACTCTAAGCATGGCAATTTCTTCCTTAAGATCCTTAATTTTGCTTCTAGCCTTAGCTAAGTCCATGTTAGTGCTAGTAATGATTTTCACTAAAGTCGAAGAGGGTAAGTGGTATACCTTACTTACCGAAGCCTCTGACTCTGATGATGATGAGGTGGAGGAGCTCTCATTTTCACTGCTTGAGCTTCGTTCATCATCTGAAGAGTCTGAATCTTCTTGTGCCATAAGAGCGAAGTGGGAGACTTGCTCTTCTTCTTCCTCTGAGGATGAGGGATCGTCCCAAGTTGCCTTGAGGTTCGTGGCACTCTTCTCCTTTCCCTTTGACTGCTTCTTGTCACTCTTCTTCTTCAACTGGGGACATTCGTTCTTCATATGTTCCTCTTGGTGACAGTTGTAGCATATGATCTCCTTGGCCTTACCCTTACCTTTGGCCCCTTTCCTAGCATATGATTTATTAGAAAAACTTTTAAATGCCTTACGAAACTTCCTTACCATAAAGGCCTCTTGGTCACTGTCCATGGAGGCGCTTGACTCCTCCGAGTCCGAGGATGATGAGTAGATCACCTTCTTCTTCTCCTTTCTCCTCCTCTTCTCTTTCTCTGCAACAAACGCAATACCTTTCTCTTTTTCCGAAATATTAGCTTGCTCGTGCAGTTCAAATTCACAAAATAAATTGTCTAATTTGACTAAGGATAAATCCCTCGATACCTTGTAAGCATCAACCATGGATGCCCACAGGGTGGTTCTCGGGAAGGCTTGTAAGACATACCTGACGATATCCCGATTTTTGATTTTCTCTCCAATTACATGGAGCTCGTTGATCACTTCCTTTACCCTTCCATGCAGCTGACTAACTGTCTCGTTGCTCTTCATGGAGAGTGATTGCAGTTGGGCCACCAACAGGTCCTTCTTGGCTCTTCTGGACTCGTTTGACCCCTCGTTCAGTTCTACCAACTTGTCCCATATCTCTTTGGCGCTCTTGAATGGCCCCACTTTGTTCAGTTGCTCCTTAGAGAGCCCGCACTGCAGTGTAGTAGTGGCCTTGGCATTTGATTGCGCCCTCTTCATCACTTCTTTGGACCATGTTCTCATGGGTGTAGGATCTCCTCTTTCATCGACGGGCGCCTCGAAGCCATCTGTAACACTTATCCAAGTCTCTATGTCATTCATAAGATAGTATTGCATTCTACCTTTCAAGTACGCGAAGTCGTTGCCGTCGAAGAACGGTGGTCGTGCGGTCGAGTATCCCTCTTGAAACGCCATTTCAGATGTTCTGGTCGATTATTAGATCTTCCAAAACGCACCGGCTCTGATACCAACTGAAGGATCGATGTGGCGTGCAGAGGGGGGGTGAATGCACTTTTTCGGATCTTGAACTCTGCAGTCTTGTTAGCGCAGCGGAAATAATATGTAAAAGAAATACAGAAACAATGCTAACACTTTCAGTTACTTGGTATCCACCCAGATGGGTGACTAGTCCAAGGATCCACGCCGCGAGCACCACTTTTCACTATCGAAAAGTCTCCTTGAGGTGGAGAAACCTTTACAGCAGTAGCTTCCTCTTTACAGATGTAGAAATACGATGAAGGAAGCAAGAAAACACTCTACAATTGGCAGCACTTCGTTACTGTACGGAACTGTACAGACACGTATAACGAGGCCTCCTTTTATAGGTGAAAAGGACAGATTCGCAGTCTGCCGAGACGCCCACCAGTCGACTGCCCCTAGGGCAGTCGACTGACCCAGCAATAAATGCTGGCCAATAGCTAGCAACGGCTAGTGAACAGCTAGCCAACGGCTAGTTTTTGGGGTATACCAGTCGACTGCCCCAAGGCCAGTCGACTGGTCCGAGGCTGCGAACTCTCTGTGGGTTTCGGCAGTCGACTGCTTTCGGGCCAGTCGACTGCCCTACCTCCTAGCTCAGCTCCAGCCACTTCACACCTTCTCCTTCACGTGTGCCTTCAGGTCTGCTCCCTTGGCTCGCCCCTTGAAGTCCTCTTCCTCTGGCTATCGTCCCTCGGATGCGCACACAAGCCTTCCCTTGGCTTGCCTCCATGCCACCCTTCACGTGTGCCATTTGAAGTTCACTTCCCGGCTTGCCCTTGGAGCTCTCCTCCCTCGGCTCTCGCCCCTCGGATAGGTCCACCAAGTGTGATTCTCCAAGTCCTGCAAACTCAATCACACAAATTAAATACAACATAACACTCTAACTTTAAACCTATTTGCCCACACATCAAAACCATGACTTTCCAATCATTTAAAGGGTCGATTGCCTCAACAATTTGGTTTCTGAAATTTTTGCATTTTATTCCTGCATTTTTGTATGCAGTTTCTGCGCATTCACTTCAGGCTTCAGATTGGTATATGAATTGATCCATTGTCGGTCTGAATTTCTTCATTCCTTTCTGCGAATTTCTTCAATAATAGCTTTATCTTCCAAACTGATTTGGTCAGAGTAAATTCCTAAATTGCTAGTATCATTTGGCACATAGTTTTTCTACTTTTTGTTATGCGTATCAAGTTGTTTAAATTGCTGCCATTGTGTCAAGTAAGGTTTCTGGATTGGAATTGTATTGGGCTGTTTTTGGATTGCTTTGCATTTGGTTGGTCTTGAGTTTGACGTTGAAGCAAGACTTTGCATTAGTTCCAATCGAAAATTCAACTACTGTGTAGCTGCAATTGCTTAGCATTTGTTTTGCATTTGATATTAGACTTGCTTCCAAAATCCAAGTTTGCTTAGCTACTGTGTTGTATCTGATATCAGCATTTGTTTTCCAATGAATTGATTAGTTTAATCTGAATCGATCAGTTAGAACTCCTGCAGTTAGTATCAAGTTTTTGGCACATCAATCTTTTTCTAGTAAGGCAGTCTTCCTCTTTTGCATATCAAATTGTATCAAGTTTGGATTTTGTTACTGCAGTGAGGTTCAAAGTCCTTGCATTAGTTTCAATCAAAAGTCAGTTGCTGAGTTGTTTCATTGCGTAGCATTTGTTTTGCACTTGCAATCAGATTCATTTTCCAAAAATTGGGTAAGTGTTTTAGTTGATTAAGCTCTCAATTGTTTGAGTTCATTGGTTGAATTGCTTGGGTTAAGTTCCATAGCTGTGTTTCTATCCCTTTCATTGAGTTTTCATTCTAATTTAACCAGACCTATATTCTATTTGAAACCCAAAAATAATCAACGACACATAAACTCTAGCTCGAATCAAATAACCTCAACCAGTCCCTAGGAAAAATATGACCTGTGGCCCCTTTACTACGTTTTCATACTTTGATTGCAAAAAGGGTTTCCAGCTTTACTAATATCTAAATTTTGAGACCCACATTCGTGACACCTACCTAGTTAGCGGGCATCAAAATTTTTGAGGGGTTCCCGACTCGATCAAAGCTGTCATCCACATCACCACCGCAGAGCTAGGGCCCAGGGGTTCCGAGCCCTAATCGACTTCACCGCCAGCTTCCTCTTCACTGCTCGAAAGGGTTTCTTCTTTGTCCAGTTTCATTAGATCCATTTCCTAGCAGCTTTGTCTTCATCAGATTAGATCCGATTTGGCAGAAATTCTTCATCAGCAGCTTCATTTCAGCAGCTTTTCATCATTTTCGTTCAGCAATTTCTTTCACAAAAGTTCTTCGGCAGCAATTTCTTTCACAGAAGCTCTTCGACAGTTCAATTCTTTCACAGAATTTCACAGCAGTTCATTAGTTTGGATTAACTGTTTTTTTTTTATCAGATCACTTGATTGGGTTAATGTAGTTGAAGGATAGGTGTTAGAAGTTGAATATTTGTATTCGACGGATTTCCCCCAATTTAAATTGCACTTACTTGAATCAATTTCAATCATGCATATGAGGTGTTTGGTCAAATGCTTGTTACAACAATTTCTTTCAATTGTGATGCTCCTAGTTGCTTAACTTCTATTTGGATTGCTTTTCTAATTGCTTAAGTTCCATGTCTTCATTTACATGTAATTAAGTTAGGAAATTAGATTTCTTTAATGCTGTAGGTTTTGTTCTATGTTCGTTTAGTTAATGCTTAATTTCTAGTTGTCTTTTTCTTTACTGCACTTCTAATTAGGTTAAATTAGATTTCTTTATCTGTACTGTCTTTCCTTAATTAGACTAGATTTCATACCTTCTTTGCTATGTTTTTTTTCGTAGTCTTAAAGTTTCGGATCCCCATATCCTCTACCCTCATTAGGGGTGAGCAAAAATTCGGGTAAACCGAATAAACCGACCGAACCAACCGATTTTTTAATTTCGGTTCGGTTAATTCAGAATTTCGGTTAATTCGATTTTTAAAATTCGGTTATTTCGATTATATCGGTTCGGTTTCGGTTTTCCACGTTGTTATTCGGTTAAACCGAATAAACCGAAATAATGAGTTCGGTTTGGGTAGGCTGGACCGAAGGGTGGGCTGGGCCGGTTGGCGGGCGGCGGCTGCTGCGAACTGCGGTGCTGCCCTGGGCCCTGGCCTGCTGGCTGGGTGTAGTCAGTAGTGTAAGTGTGTGTAATATACTATTATACTAATATAATTAAAAAGCCTAAAACCTAAAAGTAAACTCATCTGATCTAAACCCTAAAATCTCAAATTCCCCGCTGTCGCTCGGCCACACGCCCGCACGCACCACGCTCGTCGGCGTCGCTCGCCTCTCACACTCTCAGCTCCTCTCCTCTCGCCGTCTCGCGTTCGCGTTCACGTTCGCTCTCTATTCTCACAAGTCACAACCGATCACCTACACGGCTACAACTCCGTCGGCATTCCTGGGCAAGCGCAACTCCTCTCATCACCGTCTTGCCGTAGCTACAAGTCTACAACATCTTTGCGACTCCACATCTTTGCCTGCAGCACTCCCTCAGCCGATCCACCTGCAGCCCTCCCTGCTTAACCGTGTCTCCATCCTCTCCTCCCTCGAGCGTCTCCATCTTTGCCTTGACCCGTCGCAGTCTCAAAGGCATTTGGTCCTTCCTTGATCCTTCTCACTACTCAACGTCTCAGCTGGTCAGCTAGCCCTCCATTCTTCCCTACTCACTGGCTCACTGCTCTGAGTTCTCACCTTCTCAGTGGCTGAGTCCCCACATCCGACCACAAGTCCACAGCAATCAGCAGCAAGCAATTGCCCTAAGTCCTAACTGGTAAGTATGATTTATGAAGGTTATGATGATACCTACTTAATAGTTTGAAATTTTAATCAGATATTGTACTGGCATATGAATTCTGAATTCTGATGAACTCAAGTTTCATATTTATCTTTCAGTTATATTTATTTATATTTAAATAGATTCATATTTATCTTTCAGTTATATTTATTGATATCTTTGATCTGATATCAATGCAAGGAGATTTATCGAATATGGATGTTAATAATAGTTGTTCAATACCACAATCTGAAACTGGTCCTTCAGAGGGAACAAAAACGGTTGTAGAGTCTAAAGGGAAGGTAATGAAGAGAAAAGCAATGAAACCAAGAAGTGAAGTATGCGATCATTTCATAAAGTTTACTAATGAGGCATCAGAGATAAAAGCTAAATGCAAATATTGTGATAAAGAATTTTTTTGTGATACATACAAGAATGGAATGACAAGCTTGAAATGTCATATTATCTCATGTAAAAAACACCCTTCTGCTGTTGAAACAACTCAAGCACAATTAACTTTACAAAGTTCAAGAGAGGGTGAGGTGTGTTTGACTTCTTGGAAATTTGATCAAGATGTATCTAGAAAAGCATTAGCTAAAATGATCGTAATGGATGAACTTCCTTTCAAATTTGTAGAAAGAGAAGGATTTAAAACATTTATGGCTATGGTATGTCTAAAGTTTCGAATTCCTTCAAAATGGGCAATTGCACGTGATTGTGTTGAGTTATATATAATTGAAAGGGAAAAATTGAAAAAATTATTGCATGATTCAACACAAAGAGTTTGGTTGACCACTGATACATGGATATCGATTCAAAAAATCAACTATATGTGTCTAACAGCTCATTTTATTGATATAAATTGGAATTTACAGAAAAGAATTCTGAATTTTTGTCCAATTACAAGTCATAAAGGTGAGGCTATTAGCTTAGCCATTGAAAATAGCTTGAGAGGTTGGGGAATTGATCGAATTTTCACTATTACCGTTGATAATGCAAGTTCAAATGATGTTGCTATCAATAGTTTCAGAAAAAAGATGATTAATTGGGATTCCACTATTATGAAGGGAGAATATTTTCATATGAGATTTGTAGCTCATATAATCAACTTGATTGTTGCTGATGGATTAAAAGATATAAATCAATCTGTTATGAAGGTTAGGAATGCAATTAAATATGTAAAGCAATCTCCATCTAGATTAAGCAAGTTTAAAGAATGTGTAGAGATTGAAAAAATTGAAAGCAAGAACTCATTATGTTTAGATGTACCAACCAGATGGAACTCAACTTTCTTGATGTTGAATACAGCTCAAAAATTTGAAAGAGCTTTTGATAGGTTTGATGAACAAGATCCATGTTTTAAATTAGATCTTCAATACACAGAATGACATACTATTTTGAATGAGAATGGAGAGATGATATTTGAATCAGATGGTAAACCTAAAAGAGAATTAAAGACTTTTGATGGGAAGCCAACAAGTGTAGATTGGGCTAATGTTAGACTTTTTTCATCTCTACTACGAGTGTTTTATGAGCTAACATTAAAAGTTTCTGGTTCTTTGTATATCACATCCAATACTTTTGCACATCAGATTAGTTACATTCATACCATCTTGATGGAGTGGCAAGAAAATGATGATCTTGATGTGTATTCCATGGGAATTAAAATGAAAAATAAATTTGACAAATATTGGGGAAATCCTGAGAAAATTAATAAGTTGCTTTATATTGCGGTGGTGCTTGATCCAAGGCATAAATTGGATTTTGTAGAATTTATGTTGATTGAATTGTATGGAGATGAGAAAGGTGCAAGAATGGGAAAGATAATAAAGGACACTTTATTTGCTTTGTACAAGAATTATAAGGAAAAAATGGAGCCTCAATGTAATACTTTAAGAGTTCCTTCTATTTCATAATCAGGTGGCAGTAAAGATGCTTCAACAAATATGGATGATTTGAAAAGACAATCAATTATAGCGAAATATAAGAAACAAAAGGCACAAGTTTTTCGTGATGGTAATATGTCAGAATTAGACAAGTATCTTAATGAAACAGTTGAAGAGTATTGTGATACTTTTGACATTTTGGGATTGTGGAAGCAAAATTGTCACAGATTTCCTATACTTGCTCAAATTGCTCGTGATGTATTAGCTGTTCCGATATCAACAGTTGTTTCAGAATCTGCTTTCAGTACTGGTGGTCGGGTACTTGATTGTTTTAGGAGTTCATTGACTCCTAAGGTGGTAGAAAGTCTTATTTGTACTCAAGATTGGCTTCGGTTAAATTTGAAACCACTCAATATTGAAGAAATTTTAGAGGATGTGGAAAAACTTGAAAGTGGTAAGTTTTTCTTTTTAAGAAAAATATAATTAGATTTTTATTTATAATTATAAACTTATAAGTATTTATTTAACTTGTATTTTTTTAATCAGAATTCTCAAAAATTATAATGGACTCATCTTCTTCAACAACACCGATGACACAATAATCAATGGTATGTTTAAATATTGTATTTTATTTAATCAGTTTTGTTTTGCAATTATTTTTTTTATTTATTGTCATGACATTCTTTTTGCTCCAACAATGTTCTTTATTGTTCAGGAACTAGGGAAACAAGCAAAACTCATGAAAGATTCCAAAAGTAATCCTCATAGATGGACATGACAATTTTGTTCCTGAACTTCAGTCCCTTTAGCTTTCAACTGTTTCATTCATCATACTTTTGGTGTTAAAAGATGAATTTGTCAAATCAATGTTGTCATTTGTCAAACTAGTCACTAGCTGTAGGATTGGTTTGTAATGAATAGATTTGCTTAACTATATATGACTTTAGGATTGGTTTGTAACTCTGTTATTCTTATAGTTGTTATTTAAAGAAATATGCATTATGTTTGTAGCTTACAGGAGATAAGCCCTGTCTCTTTCATGTGGAAAGGTGGTGGATGTTCTTCGGTAGAGATTTCTGGGCTGACGTTGGATGGGGGCAGGTCACAGGTGTGTTATTTACTACGAGAACTGGTTTACTTGTTTTTTTTCCTGATTATTATTCTTTTCCAAGGATTGAAGGGAAATGCATTGTGAGAAATTTGTCATGAAGGCAGAATTAGGGGGAAAGTTCAGTTCATCTCTGATTGGAGAGATAAATATATAAATATCGCAAACCTTTTATTCTAAATCATTTTTTAGATGGTTGTTATTAGAATGAGACAGATTTTTTTATATGAATCTAAGAAAATCTAAAAGTTTGAATGCCACGATGCTGTTATAAAATTAATCATGAATGCTGATTGTACTTTACTTTGTGTCTGCAATTTTCTCAATCTGTTTGGTTTATTGTAATTTAATCTGATTGATTTTTTTTTAAATCTGTCCTTATTTTCTCTTTTGTAAAATGTTGAAGTTCAACTTAAAACTTTTATCCTTTGGCAAGTAAGACCATATTTACATATAAAATCAGGCACTTGCCATGTGGAAATCTTTTTATTATTAGTTCTGCAAATGTCTTTGAAGCCTATATCAACTTCTAGCAACTTTGACAAATGGATTTACTTGTTTTTTGGTTCTTTGGCAGTGGTGGGAGAAGAGCAGTTGGAGCGGATATAAAGAGCATTTTCAAATGTATCAAACAATGTATTATGATATGGTGTTCTGAATGATAATATTGATAAGACTATAATTTTATCTCTTATTAAATATGCATTTTCTAGTATATAAGTTCATACAACATGATCCATTTAAGATGACATTTAATTCAGATAAATAATCTAATTGTACATGCTTGGTAGCATGTCTCTAAAATTAATATTTTCAATCTATTCATGGGGTTAAAAATAAGATGTACTTATTCTTATTTGTTTCAATTATTTAACTTAATCTGTATTTGGTGATTTCATGTCCTTCTTGACATGTTTTTTTTCCTTTTTTTGCTATCACATTCTATAGGTGCAGAGAAATCTGGAGAAAATGATGAAGGAGATTCCTGGTGGGAAACATGGAAAGAAATTCATTACTAGGATGAGTGGAGGTAATCAGGTCTTTCTACATAACATATTTCAATAATAAGTTATCTTTCTTCATAATCATGTCTTTCTAATTTGTCGTTCATAATTACGTCTTTAAATAAATTTGTCTTCTATAGTGATATGACACCAAGCTACTCCTTAAGTAGTCTATAAAGCTGAACGGGAGGTAAATGATAAAGGGAAGAATTTGAAAACCTCTCCAAAACAAACAATAATGAACCTTCTTATTTAAGTTTTCGTCAATAAATTTGGTGTATGCCTGTATGGTGTTGTACATTTCTTTAGCAAATGGAGCAAGATCAATTTTTCATCAGGTCATGTTGCCACTCTAATCCGTTCATCTTTATATGTATTCTACCAAAATAAAATAAAAAACTGTCTGGTTGTAATGTGTCAGGAACGACTGCAGCAGGAGGAAGTGCTTAAGGCAAAACAAGAAGAATTGATGCATGGAAATCCCTTGATCAATCTCAATAATTCAGCTTCCTTCAATGTCAAAAGGAGGTCAGCTTAAAGTTTATCATTACACTTTTGTCCGTAATCGGTAATGCATTTTTCGCGTTTCGCTCTTCTAACATATTGTTCTACAGGTGGGACGACGATGTGGTGTTCAAAAATCAAACTCATGGAGGAGAAAGCAAGGCTCCCAAGCGCTTCATAAACGATACCATCAGGAGCGACTTCCACTGCAAGTTCTTGCAGAAGTACATGAAATGATGAAATAATTCGACTGTATAAGATTTGCATACGTGTTTGTGGGATTTCTCCTGAATTGGAAACTTGTAGCAGCTATACCTCCCATGTATGTGATGACATGCTTTCTTATCAAGTTTGAGAGTAGCTATTTTATCCATTCTTCATGCGAATACTTATTTTTTTACAAGTAAATACTGCTAAAGCAACAGAAAGTGAACACTTATTTTTTTACAAGTAAATACTGCTAAAGCAACAGAAAGTGATTCTCACGCATCACTGCATCACATATACTTCTAAAACAACAGAAAGTGATTCTCACGCATCACTGGATCACATATACTGCTAAAACAACACAAACATTAAAATAAAAACAAACAGAACATATAAACGTGCAACACAAACGTTAAAATAAAAACAAGCATAACATATAAACGTGGAAGTATGACAAGCTAATGTCAATGCCATGAAGTATACGTGGATTTGGAACAACAAACAACCAATACAACTAATCGCAGTGCACATAATACACAAAATTGAATTAGGGTGAAAAATATTCGGTCAAATCGGTTAAAAACCGAATTAACTGATTTTTTCGGTTCGGTTTTCTCGATTTTTTCCAACAAATTCGGTCGGTTCGGTTTTTTCGAAAAAAATCGGTTTATTCGATTTTCGGTCTATTCGGTTCGGTTCGATTTTAACCGAATAGTTATGTTCGCCTCGCACTTGGAAACCACACACCACTTGCTCTCGCTTGGCTTCCGGCTTCCAGGTTGTTATCTTTGAGGCCGCCACCACTTTCACTGCCTATGCCCGAGAGGACGTGCCTATTGAGAATACAATTAAAATTTTATATTAAAAATATCATAGATTTATAGGATGAAAGATATCTTTATATTTATATATATATATATATATATATATATATATATATATATATATATATATATATATATATATATAATTTTTTGGATAAGTCTAAAATAAAATTCTTTTGGCCCTAATAAGTAGTATTAGAATCATCGTCAAGATTGAACCATGTGAGTGAAATAGTCCAAGCGGCCAAGGGTGACTGAATGATTGAAAAAATTCTCGAGAGTAAATCTTATGTAGTGAAAAAGTTTTAGAGGAGAGGAGTGACCTCAATTGTCCGGATACTTGAGGGGAAACTCAGATCAAAGGTGACTGGATGCTTGAGGAGAGATCCGGACCATGAAAATAATCATCACCCTTTATTAGAATAAGATTGTTTGAAATATAATTAAAGTTCCACATTAAAAATATATGAAAAAATCATGATTTTATAAGATAAAAGATATCTTTATTGGTACATGATGGTAAAAGGTGATTTGCTCGCCCCTAGCATTCCTTCCAACCCATTCCAGGGCCAACACAGATGATATAATCACGAGGACTATTAACTCGAATGTCGTGGCTAGTGCTACGAGACCTTTAAGATAAAGGACAAAAATAAATCTATGAGGGTTAATTAGGGTCAAAATGAAATATGTTAATTCTTTTGGATGTTTTTCCACTACAATATGTAAGCCGAGGTGGAAAAGATAAGAATAAGAAGAGCTTTCTGCATGACTTAGTTGCAATTTCGCATCATCATTTGTCTCCTCAACTATAATGTTAGGGAATACTTGTCTCACTAATTTTTGTCATTTCTCTCATTTAGGGCATTCTTCATCGATCCTCGTACTCTATAACAAACTAGCTTAGTTCGTCTTTGAACCTTTTATATATTCTCTTTTACGAAAATTCTTTGGATGCACTTGCTTTGTTCGTCTAGAATATAATTTATGCACACGTAAAGACTAATATCCGGAATATTTATTTTTATTGAGATTCAATTTTTGATTTTTGATTTATGCTTTTAAATATTACCGCTATATCATATTGTAACTCTAATTCTCTTATTTATTCTCTTAAAAGGGAGAAAAAATTGTAATGTACCTATAAAAGCAGAAAAAATAGAGTATCCAAAGATAATCATTGACAAAGATGATAAAGTATTTGAAATCAAAGGAAAACAAATGATTATTAATGAGGTTGAGTAACATTGAATGTCGGGTGACGGGTCTAATCCTATAAAAAAAATTTATCGACCGCTAGAATAAATCGAGAAGTGCTCATGGTAGGCGGTCCAAAAGCCCAGCGGCCCAATGTTCACCTTCATTTGGAAGAAAATTTTTTATAAAATATGTCGTTGCTGGGGGACGAACCGTAGATACTTAAGATGACAATTAATCACCTTTCCGTTGTACCATAATCCCGGGGATCCATTAAAGGTAAAATAAACTAAAACAAAGGGTGCAGAAGTAAAATAACTATGCAAAAATAGTCATTTATGTAGGATCGATGCACGTGAGAGGGGGGGTGAATCACGTGACTTTTTTAAAAAAAATTAGAGCGCTTTAAAAAGCGTGCACAGCGAAAAAAAAAAATAAAGCACGAACAAAAAACCAATACAAACGACACAGGTAGTTTTACTTCGTTCGGAGCCTTTGGCGACTCCTACTCGAAGGCCCAGGTCTCTCGGACCTTTCCGTTGGGCAATCCACTAAAACTCTCTACCGGTAAATCCCGATAGAGTAGGCGAGTACAAAAGAATTGAAAGTGTGACAACCCCACACTTTCAAGTAATTAAATGCAAGAAATAAAAATTGTGTTACCCAACAACTTAGAAGATCTCCTAGATGGGCTCAGATGTTGGGGTTGAAGTTCCGGCAGCGATCAAACGTGAACACGTCGTAGCTTGGACCGCAGCAGGAGAGTTTGGAAGAGAGAGCACTTGAAAAGCTTTTTTCAGAAAAATATTTCTTTTATAGAGGGGCTCTCGAGCTTTTTGGGTCTCATCCAGATCCTATTTTTGTGCATCCAGATCCTATTTTTGTGCAGCGCTTATCCAATTAAAAATTAATTCAAAGGAGACTTTGTTTCTATCCTCATGCTTCATCGAAAATTAATAAACAATTAAATAAGATGTAACAAAATGGATAGGAATTAATTTAACAAGAAGTGAACAAGTTTTAGCAAATTAATTCAAAGGAGATTTGTTTCTATCCTCATGCTTCACCGAAAAATATGAATTAATAAACAATTAAATAAGATGTAACAAAATGGATAGGAATTAATTTACACAAGAAGTGTTTTGTAGCTTAGTCCATATATCAAACAAAACCCTGTAAGATAATGTTATCAAATATATTGGAGTAAAATATATTCATAGTTAATTAGACCCTGTCTCCTAGACCAGGATCTAACCAGGCCTCAACTTAGATCACCCAAATGGGTCTAAATTGGACCGCGCCTAAAGTCCCATAAATGGACTCGTCCTCACTGGTTTGCTCCTCCAGTGACTTACCTCACTTACCCTTTGTGCAGCTTTACTTGACTTCTTGACCCACCAGGACTTCCTGCCAAGGCTCAACCACCCTGGTCTTCCTGCCAAGTCTCAACCAACTTGGTCTTCAGCCAGTTGTCAGGTCCCGCGGACCCAACTGGACTTCCCGCCAGGACTTAACCATCCTGGACTTCAGCCTGGTGTCTGGTCCTAAGTCTTTCAACCCTGCACACTTAGTAAAGAGGTTAAAAACCAACAACCCTAACTTTAACCACTTTGTCATACATCAAAACCCGAGTTTGACCGTTAGTGCAAACTGCACCAACAATCTCCCCCTTTTTGATGTATTGACAACTCAGGTTAAAGTTAGAAAAAAACAGCAGATATGAACTTGCATAAACATGCAAACAATATAACACAAGCATAGGTATGAAAGTTGCAGCACACAAGAAAGCAGAGGTAAATAAATGTGAAATAAGCATGCTGTTTGTAATTTTCTAACCCCTTTACCCTACTCTCCCCCTTTGTCATTCATCAAAAAAGATATAAGCATAACAAGTTTAAGGGAGTAGAAATATAGGCTAAGTGTTAGAAAAAAAAACTAGTCTTAAATCTATTAACTTAGCTTTCAAAAAAAATTTCTTTCAAAAAAGATTTTTTTTCAGAAAATATAATATCAATCTTAATCAAAAAAAATATTTTTAGGGATTAGCTGGAACTCCCTCTCAATCTTTATCAACTTTTATCAACATTTTCAAATGTGTTTTGTCAAAAATGACATTTTGAAAAAGTATTTTGACCTCTGCTCCCCCTGGACCAAGTAATGATTGTGGTCCCTTTTCATGTGTCTAACCCTAGTTACTGACTAACTATCTAGATGATAGTAGTGTGCACTGGGTTAGTTAAGTTAAGTAATAATGTCTAGCTCAGATTTTAGTGCAAGACTACTTGACTTGATCACTGTAATGTTGGTATTTTACGTCCAGACTTACTGTGATGCACTGACTTAAGCATTCGGAAGTCCAGGCAGTATCCTATGCATCTCACAACCGTTCTATGTTTTTGCAAACACAAACAAGTTAATCTTAATGTGTTTTGTGAGATGCGGCTACCTAAATTTATAGGTTCATGCAATTCTAGGGGTCAAGCTTAGGCTAAGTCTGCCAGTTTTGAAAATCAAATTTTGAAAGACAATAAAGTTCTTGAAAAACAAGTTTGAAAAGTCCGTGTTTAAGTTAAATTTTGAAAGACAATAAACTTTTGAAAAACAAGTTTGAAAAATCCATGTTTTTAAACTCACAAGCTTAATTAGTTAAACCAAAAGTCCACTTAAGCTTATCAGGTCAGTCCTAGTCTATAACACACATTCCTATTAACCTTCTTAAGTTGCTAAATTCAGATTCAGGAAGTGGTTTGGTAAATATATCAGCTAGGTTAGACTTAGATTCAACATGGTTAAGTTCAATTTCTCCTTTATTTACATGATCTCTGACAAAATGATGTTTTATTTCTATATGTTTGGTCCTAGAGTGGTGGATTGGGTTTTTGGTTAAATTGATTGAACTTAGGTTATCTATAAAAATTTTGACTTGTTTAAAATCTAAGTGAAGGTCCTTTAGGGTATGCATCATCCAGAGTAGTTGGGCTACACACTCACCCATAGCTATGTACTCAGCTTCAGTGGTGGATAGGGCAACACAGTGTTGTTTTCTACTAAACCAACTAACTAGTGAGGATCCTAGAAGTTGGCATCCACCACTGGTACTTTTTCTGTCTAATTTACAGCCAGTATAGTCTGAGTCAGAATATCCAATAAGCCCAAACTGGGCTGTTCTAGGGTACCAAATTCCTAATCTTTCTGTTCCTTTAAGGTACCTAAATATTCTTTTAACTAGGGTTAGGTGTGACTCTTTAGCACATGTTTGATACCTAGCACACATACTAACTGCAAAAAGAATATCAGGTCGACTTGCAGTTAAGTAAAGTAGGCTTCCTATAGCACTTCTATAGTACTTAAGGTCAACAGGTTTACCTTTTGGGTCACTATCTATAGTTTGATTGGTAGCCATTGGTGTCTTAATCTCTTTTGTATTATCCATTCCAAATTTTCTAAGTAGTTCTTTTGTGTATTTTTGTTGATAGACAAAGGTACCCTCACTGGTCTATTTTATTTGTAGCCCTAAAAAGAAAGTTAATTGACCTACTAAACTCATTTCAAATTCAGTTTCCATTATCGTTGTGAAATCTTGTAAAAAGTCTGAGTTAGTTGAGCCAAATACTATATCATCTACATATACTTGGGCTACAAAAATATCATTTTTTAGGGTTTTAACAAATAGTGTTGGGTCAATTTTGCCTTGGTTAAAACCTTTTGAAACTAAGTAGTTAGACAGTCTTTCATACCAGGCCCTAGGTGCTTGCTTAAGTCCATATAGGGCTTTCTTAAGTCTAAAGACATAGTCAGGGTGTTCTAAGCTTTCAAAACCAGGGGGTTGACCTACATAAACCTCTTCTTTTATTAGGTCATTTAGGAAGGCTGACTTAACATCCATTTGATAAAGCTTAAATCCCTTATGGGCTGCATAACTTAAGAGCATTCTAATGGATTCAAGTCTAGCTACAGAGGCATAGGTTTCATCATAATCAAGACCTTCTACTTGTCTAAACCCCTTAGCTACTAGCCTAGCCTTATTTCTTACTGTTTCACCTTGTTCATTAAGTTTATTTCGAAAAACCCATTTGGTTTCAATAAACTTTTTGTTTTTAGGTAAGGGTACTAAATCCCAGACTTGACTACGTTCAAATTGAGCTAACTCTTCTTGCATGGCAATGATCCAATCAGGGTCAAGTAAGGATTCTTCTATAGACTTAGGTTCAATTTTGGAAATCAGAGCTATCTGACTAAGATTTCTAAAGGCTGATCTAGTCTGAACCCATAGTTCTGGATCACCTATGATTTGATCAGTTGGGTGGGCTGAGCTAACTCGAACAGTTCTGGGTTGGTTAGGTTCAGTTTCAAGTGTGGGTTCAGTTAGATCATCGTTTTGGTCCTCAATTGGCCTTTCATCAGGGTTAGTACTGGATCTAACAAAGTCAATTGGTTGGTAGGTGGTTTGATCAGAGTTATTTGGGTCAGATTTTTCATCAAATTTTACCTTTGTAGTTTCTTCAATTTTTAGGATAATTTTGTTATAAACTCTATAGGCTCTACTGGTAAGGGAATAACCTACAAAGATACCTTCCTCAACCTTAGAAGTAAATTTTCCTAAGTGTTTTCTAGTATTTAAGATATAGACTTTACATCCAAATACTTTAAGGTATTTAACGTTAGGTTGTTTGTTATAATAGATTTCAAAGGAGGTCTTTCCTAGGTTATTAATTATAGTTATTCTATTTTGTACATAACAAGCTGTACTAACAGCCTCAGCCCAAAGGTATTTAGGTGAGTTGTATTCATTTAGCATTGTTCTAGCTGCTTCTTGTAGTGTTCTATTTTTTCTTTCTACAACTCCATTTTGTTGAGGTGTTTTAGGGCAAGAGAATTCGTGATGGTAGCCATTTTCTAGACAAAATTGATTAAATTTGTGATTTTTGAATTCTCCGCCATTATCGCTCCTAAGTCTTTGATTTTAATCCCTTTTCATTTTCTGTTAATTTACAAAATTGAGTGAGTGTATCAAAAGTTTCATCTTTATTTTTAAGAATTTTACCCAGGTAAATCTTGAATAGTCATCTATAATTACTAGGCAGTATAGGTTCCCATTAATTGATTTAACCCCATGTGAGTTAAATAGGTCTAGGTGAATTAATTCCAGAATTGACTTGGTTTGAGTTTGATTAGTTGGTTTGTGGGTTGACCTAGTTTATTTTCCTTGTGACAAGCATTACATAAGGTTGACTCAAGGTTAGATAACTTTGGTAGGCCTCTAACTAAACCATTTAGTTTAGGTAGTTTTCTGAAGTGAGTGTGTGAAAGTCTCCTATGCCAGAGCCAAGTCTCATCCTTATGGGTTAAGAGGCAGTTTTCTAAGGGACAGGTTAACTTAATTTCATAAATGTTATTGTGCCTAAGTCCTTTAAGTGTGATGTTTGGGTTGTCATTGTGTTTGATCAGACATTCATGGATAGGAACCTAACCTTATAACCAGTGTCACACAATTGGCTAATGCTTATAAATTGAATTGAAATTTTCAACAAGTAATACATTTGTTATTATGAAATCAGACTCAGTTCAATATGCCTAGGCCAATTACCTTAAGTTTACCGTTGTTTCCAAAAGCAACGGTCCCTAGTCTTTGTACTTGAGTNGCCTCCTTTTTATAGGTGAAAAGGACAGATTCGCAGTCTGTCCAGACGCCACCAGTCGACTGCCCTAGGGCAGTCGACTGGCCCAGCATAATGCTGGCCACCTAGCAACGGCTAGTGAATAGCTAGCCAACGGCTGTTTTGGGGTATACCAGTCGACTGCCCAAGGGCCAGTCGACTGGTCCGAGGCTGCGATCTCTGTGGGTTTTGGCAGATCGACTGCCTTCGGGCCAGTCGACTGCCCTGCCTCCCAGCTCAGCTCCAGCCACTTCAAACCTTCTCCTTCGCGTGCCTTCAGGTCTGCTCCCTTGGCTCGCCCTTGAAGTCCTCTTCTCTGGCTATCGTCCTCGGATGCGCACACAAGCCTTCCCCTTGGCTTGCCTCCATGCCACCTTCACGTGTGCCCTTGAAGTCCACTTCTCGACTTGCCTTTGAGCTTCCTCCCTTGGCTCTCTCCCGATAGGTCCACCAAGTGTGATTCTCCAAGTCCTGCAAACTCAATCACACAAATCAAATACAACATAACACTCTAACTTTAAACCTATTTGCCCACACATCAAAACCATGACCTTTCAATCATTTAAAGGGCCGATTGCCTCAACAATCTCCCCCTTTTTGATGTGTGGCAATATGTTTAAGTTAGAGATAAGCAACAGCAATAGCAAAGCAAAAGATAGCAATTGAAACATTATGAGACATAATAAACCTAAGAGGTAACCTCCCCCTTAACCTATGTCCTCTCCACAGTTTCAATTCTAATCATATTCCAAGTTAAGTTTCCACTTAACAACATCAATAAGAATGTAAGACATATCCGAACCTAAGAGATACCTCCCCCTTAATCCATGTCTTCTCTCCAAGTTTTAACCTTTCAAGGTCTAAGTTAGACAAAATACCTAAAGTTATCCATTTTAAGTCAAAGTTCTAACTTAAACCGCCCATTCTCCCCCTTTGACACCATCAAAAAGATTGCCTCAAGCAACCAAACCCTATGGCATCAAATATGAGAATTATTGATTTCTGAAAATTTTCACAGTTGCTGAAAAACAGGCATGCCAGTCGACTGCCCATAGGGCAGTCGACTGATACGCTATCAGTCTGAAATTACAGGTTTTCTGCCGAATTTCAGAAACTCCCAGAAAATTCCAAAAATTGTAAAATTTTGCGTACATGTTTGAAATGTTATACTCTATCAGAGAAAAATATTAAACCGTATAAAATTTCAAGCATGCACAACTTTTGATGAAAATCCAAAAGTTTTGAAAAACACTACATTTTGTATCAACCTTTGAAGCCAATTATGCAAATATGTGACTTTTAAGAACATGGTACAGTATGTAAAATATAAAATAGTTTTCAAAGTTTTAAAATGTCCAACTATGATCTTTGGCAAAGTGTCCATTGATTAAACACTTGCCTCCCCCATAGTTGGTCTAGTTTTGATATTTTGATACTTTGAATGGTTCAACAATGTGCCACAAGCACAAGTGAGCCAAATGTATCACCCTAATGGATCAAACACCCTTTTTCAAAGCTAATGTGTCCAAGTTCATTCTATACTTCCACAAAAGACATTCCAAGGCCTCTTCTTAAGGATGTAAACTCAGATTCGGAAAGAGGCTTGGTAAAGATGTCGGCTAGGTTCGACTTTGATTCAACATAGTGTAATTCTATGTCTCCCCTTGCCACATGGTCTCTAATGAAGTGGTGTTTCACTTCAATGTGTTTTGTTCTAGAATGGTGAACCGGATTTTTGGTTAGGTTGATCGTGCTTACATTATCACACAAGACTTTGACCTTGGTGTAATGTAGCTCATAGTCCTCTAAGGTGTGCATGATCCAAAGGAGTTGGGAAACACATCCACCCATTGCCACATATTCTGCTTCCGTTGTTGATAGGGCAACGCATGGTTGTTTCCTACTACTCCAACTAACTAAAGAAGACCCAAGGAATTGACACCCTCCACTTGTACTCTTCCTATCTAACTTGCAACCCGCATAGTCCGAGTCGGTGTATCCAATTAGATCAACACTTGGGGTTCTAGGATACCAAAGTCCGACATTTAGGGTTCCTTTCACATATCTTAAGATCCTTTTGACTACAATCAAATGGGACTCTTTGGCACAAGATTGGTACCTTGCACACATACCTACCGCAAAAAGTATGTCGGGTCTACTAGCGGTTAGGTATAGGAGGCTACCAATCATGCTCCTATATTGTTTAGAGTCTACCATTTTGCCTTCAAGGTCACTATCCATTTTCACATTAGTTCCTATGGGTGTAGATGCTTCCTTAGCATGTTCTAAACCAAATTTCTTTAGCATCTCCTTAGCATATTTGGTTTGAAATACATGTGTTCCTTCATTAGTTTGCTTAACTTGAAGGCCTAAGAAAAAGGTTAACTCTCCTACAAGACTCATCTCAAATTCATCTTCCATACACTTGATGAATTCTTGTAGGAAGTCATTATTTGTTGACCCAAAAATAATATCGTCTACATAGACTTGGGCAACAAATATGTCCTTATCCTTAGATTTTAGGAACAATGTAGGGTCAATTGTTCCTCTCCTAAACCCCTTAGACACCAAGAATGAAGAAAGCCTTTCATACCAAGCCCGGGGAGCTTGTTTCAGTCCATACATGGCTTTCCTTAATTTGAATACGTGTCTTGGATAGTTGGGATCCTCAAATCCGGGGGGTTGTTCTACATAAACTTCTTCCTTAATGATCCCATTAAGGAATGCCGACTTCACATCCATTTGGTGAAGTGTAAAACCCATGTGAGCGGCATAGGCTAGTAGGATTCTAATTGATTCTAACCTTGCTACGGGGGCATAGGTCTCATCATAATCTAATCCCTCAACTTGGTTAAATCCCCTAGCTACTAATCTAGCTTTGTTTCTAGTGATTTTACCTTGGTCATCTAATTTGTTCCTAAAAACCCATCTAGTGGTCACAATGGTACAATCAGTGGGTCTAGGAACTAGCTCCCATACTTCACTTCTCTCAAATTGGTTTAGCTCTTCTTGCATGGCCAAGACCCAATCAACATCTACCAATGCTTCATCAATAGTCTTGGGTTCTAATTGGGAGATTAGAGCTATTTGACTAGTTTGATCCCTAAAGTATGACCTAGTCCTTACTCCTTGAGTGACATCACCCATAATTTGGTCAATGGGATGATCATGGTGATGTCTCAAGGGTCTAGAGGTTGTGGGTTCATTTAATCCTTCTTCCTCATCCTCTAGTGTGTTTCTTACTCCCCCTTGATCATTGCCCTCCACATGTAGGTCTTGAAATCTTTGGGCAAGGGGTTGGACTTCTTCTATATCCTTATCAATAGAAGCCTTTCTAGGGTAAGTACTAGTGGTTTCATCAAATTTGACATTTGAGGACTCCTCAATCACCTTTGTCCTCTTGTTGTACACTCTATAACCCCTACTAGTCAATGAATACCCTACTAAGATTCCTTCATCGGCTTTTGACTCAAATTTTCTTAGGTCGTCTTTGGTGTTTAAAATGTAAACTTTACATCCAAAAACCCTAAAATAGTGGACTTGGGGTACCCTTCCATTCCATAGTTCAAAGGGTGTCTTTCCTAAAAACCTATGTACTAACACCCGATTTTGAATATAGCAAGCGGTGTTAACCGCTTCGGCCCAAAGGTAGCTAGGAAGAGAGTATGCATTAAGCATAGTCCTAGCGGCTTCTTGTAGGGCTCGGTTCTTCCTCTCAACTACCCCATTTTTTTGAGGAGTCCTAGGGCATGAAAACTCATGCTTGTACCCATTTTCAACACAAAATTGTGTGAAGTTAGCGTTTTGGAACTCCCCACCATGGTCACTCCTAATTCGGTTTATTTTGATGTTCTTTTCGTTTTCTACCCTTTTACTAAATCCTATAAATGTGTCTAGGGTATCATCCTTATGTTTCAAGAAATATACCCAAGTAAACCTAGAAAAGTCATCTACTATTACTAAGCAATACTTACTCCCTACAAGTGATGGAGTACTATGGCAATCAAATAAGTCTATATGTAAAAGTTCTAAAGGCAATGAAGTAGTAATTAAAGTTTTACCTTTGTGTGATGCTTTTGATTGCTTACCCTCTTGGCATGCATCACACAACTTGTTCTTTTCGTACTTGATCATTGGGAGTCCCTTCACCAATTCTTCCTTGGCCACTCTTGCAATGTTCCTCATGTTGATGTGTCCTAGTCTTCGGTGCCACAACCACCCTTCTTCTTCTTTGGACATGAAACACTTAACAACATTGTTAGTAGCATAAGATAGATCAAGATAATACAAGTTTGCTTCTCTAAACCCTTCTAATATGATAGTGTTTGATTCACATTGTTTTATTACACATTTCTTAGCATGAAATTCTACTCTAAACCCGGCATCACATAATTGACTTACACTTAATAAATTGAACTTCATATCCTTAATCAAGAGTACTTTATGAATTGAAATAGTGGGAGATACCTCAATTGTTCCCCTACCAATGATCCTTAACTTTCCACTGTTCCCAAAGGAGACCGTTCCTTCTCTTAGGTAGCTAATAGTAGTGAACTTGCTCACATCCCCGGTCATGTGTCTTGAGCATCCACTATCTACTATCCACAAGGTTGGGGCCTCCTTCACCTTCACCTAGACAACACGGAAAACATACTCTTTTGGTACCCAAATCTTAGATCCATAAGCATCATTTAAAAATTTCTTAGGTACCCATGCCTTCTTGGTGGTTCCCCTAGCCTCTAATCTCCTAGATGCACCAACCCTACCAGTAAGTGAAACAAAGGCTACCTCCTTGGTCTTAGGCCTATAACCCAATCCTGCCTTGTTATATACCGCCCTTTGACTGTTAATGATCATATCAAGGTTACTTGATCCTATTTGGAATTTCCTAAGGGCCTTTGTGAGGTCATCTACTTGTTTCCTTAATTCCTTATTTTCATTTTCAGTATGTGAGACATGTGAAGAGGTAGAGCTAGCATGCAAATCCTTGAGTTTAATAGCTTCTACTCTAAGCATGGCAATTTCTTCCTTAAGATCCTTAATTTTGCTTCTAGCCTTAGCTAAGTCCATGTTAGTGCTAGTAATGATTTTCACTAAAGTAGAAGAGGGTAAGTGGTATACCTCACTTACCGAAGCCTCTGACTCTGATGATGATGAGGTGGAGGAGCTCTCATCTTCACTGCTTGAGCTTCGTTCATCGTCTGAAGAGTCTGAATCTTCTTGTGCCATAAGAGCGAAGTGGGAGACTTGCTCTTCTTCTTCCTCTGAGGATGAGGGATCGTCCCAAGTTGCCTTGAGGTTCGTGGCACTCTTCTCCTTTCCCTTTGACTTCTTCTTGTCACTCTTCTTCTTCTCTTCTTTCTTGTCCTCCCTCTTCTTCAACTGGGGACATTCGTTCTTCATATGTCCCTCTTGGTGACAGTTGTAGCATATGATCTCCTTGGCCTTACCCTTACCTTTGGCCCCTTTCCTAGCATATGATTTGTTAGAAAAACTTTTAAATGCCTTACGAAACTTCCTTACCATAAAGGCCTCTTGGTCACTGTCCATGGAGGCGCTTGACTCCTCCGAGTCCGAGGATGATGAGTAGATCACCTTCTTCTTCTCCTTTCTCCTCCTCTTCTCTTTCTCTGCAACAAACGCAATACCTTTCTCTTTTGCCGAAATATTAGCTTGCTCGTGCAGTTCAAATTCACAAAATAAATCGTCTAATTTGACTAAGGATAAATCCCTCGATACCTTGTAAGCATCAACCATGGATGCCCACAGGGTGGTTCTCGGGAAGGCTTGTAAGATATACCTGACGATATCCCGATTTTCGATTTTCTCTCCAATTACATGGAGCTCGTTGATCACTTCCTTTACCCTTCCATGCAGCTGACTGACTGTCTCGTTGCTCTTCATGGAGAGTGATTGCAGTTGGGCCACCAACAAGTCCTTCTTGGCTCTTCTGGACTCGTTTGACCCCTCGTTCAGTTTTACCAACTTGTCCCATAGTTCTTTGGCGCTCTTGAATGGCCCCACTTTGTTCAGTTGCTCCTTAGAGAGCCCGCACTGCAGTGTAGTAGTGGCCTTGGCATTTGATTGCGCCCTCTTCATCACTTCTTTGGACCAAGTTCTCATGGGTGTAGGATCTCCTCTTTCATCGACGGGCGCCTCGAAGCCATCTGCAACACTTATCCAAGTCTCTATGTCATTCATAAGATAGTATTGCATTCTACCTTTCCAGTACGCGAAGTCGTTGCCGTCGAAGAACGGTGGTCGTGCGGTGGAGTATCCCTCTTGAAACGCCATTTCAGATGTTTTGGTTGATTGTTAGATCTTCCAAAACGCACCGGCTCTGATACCAACTGAAGGATCGATGTGGCGTGCAGAGGGGGGGGGTGAATGCACTTTTTCGGATCTTGAACTCTGCAATCTTGTTAGCGCAGCGGAAATAATATATAAAAGAAATACAGAAACAATGCTAACACTTTCAGTTACTTGGTATCCACCCAGATGGGTGACTAGTCCAAGGATCCACGCCGCGAGCACCACTTTTCACTATCGAAAAGTCTCCTTGAGGTGGAGAAACCTTTACAGCAGTAGCTTCCTCTTTACAGATGTAGAAATACGATGAAGGAAGCAAGAAAACACTCTACAATTTGGCAGCACTTCGTTACTGTACGGAACTGTACAGACATGTGTAACGAGGCCTCCTTTTATAGGTGAAAAGGACAGATTCGCAGTCTGTCCAGACGCCCACCAGTCGACTGCCCCTAGGGCAGTCGACTGGCCCAGCAATAAATGCTGGCCAACGGCTAGCAACGGCTAGTGAACAGCTAGCCAACGGCTAGTTTTTGGGGTATACCAGTCGACTGCCCCAAGGCCAGTCGGCTGGTCCGAGGCTGCGAACTCTCTGTGGGTTTTGGTAGTCGACTGCCTTTGGGCCAGTCGACTGCCCTGCCTCCCAGCTCAGCTCCAGCCACTTCAAACCTTCTCCTTCGCGTGTGCCTTCAGGTCTGCTCCCTTGGCTCGCCCCTTGAAGTCCTCTTCCTCTGGCTATCGTCCCTCGGATGCGCACACAAGCCTTCCCTTGGCTTGCCTCCATGCCACCCTTCACGTGTGCCCTTTGAAGTCCACTTCTCGACTTGCCCTTTGAGCTCTCCTCCCTTGGCTCTCGTCCCTCGGATAGGTCCACCAAGTGTGATTCTCCAAGTCCTGCAAACTCAATCACACAAATCAAATACAACATAACACTCTAACTTTAAACCTATTTGCCCACACATCAAAACCATGACCTTTCAATCATTTAAAGGGCCGATTGCCTCAACATTCTTCACTTTTGAGCAAGCAATTGAGAAGCAATCATCCATTACTTGAGCGCTTGAAGGACAGAACAAGAAGCTTGGAGTCCGACAGTGGGAAGACACGAAGAAGGGTTCTTGCGTGAGATCGCCACTGGGTGGAGCTCAGGGAAGCTTGCTGTGTTTTTGTCCTTGCTAAGTGTTTGAGTAAGATCCTTCTTGTTGTTTCTTTGTGCTTAAACTATATCCTTGTTTGAAACACACTATGGAGAGGTTTCTCCACCGAGAAGGAGGTTGCTGAATTATCCGGTGTTAACCGGCGCTTGATCTGCCGACGATCAAGGGATCGCCCACCTTAAGGGCACGCCAAAGAGTAGGGGCTAGTTATCCCCGAACCTTGTAAAATCTCCTTGTTAGCGATCTTGCTAATCTTGCTAGTTAGTTTTCTGTTTTAGTTTCTGCACATTCTGTCTTCCATACTTCCGCTGTGCTACTAACAACTTCAAGTGCAGAAGCTTGCTAACTCTTCAAAGTAGAAGTGATTGGCTATATTCACCCCCCCTCTCTAGTCATCTCGTTCCCAACAACAACAATACAATGATACAACTAATAAATATCAAAATCACTAAACATGCAACTAAACTATTGGGTAGGGTATCTCTAATACCAAGCAAACCCTAGTTGTGTTTAATGATCATTTCTAAATACTCGCGTACAAGTAGTACTTTACAAAATAGAAAATCAACGGTGAGACTATATGAATATAAAATTTGATTAGCTTGAAGATCAAGCAAAGAAGGTATTAACGGATGATATCAAAAAAAATAAAGGACAAGGTAAAGCAGTCCTACTCAAAAACAAACAGTCATGCATGTTAGGATCTTGGGATGACTAGAGAGAGGGGGTGTGAATAGCCACCCACCAAAACTCGCTTCTTCCTACAATCAGATTAGCAGCGGAAAACAAACAAAGCAGAAATAAACTAAAACAGAGACTAACACAGTGTCTACAAGGTTCGGGGATAACTTACCCTTACTCCTTGGCGTGCCTGTGAGGTGGGCGATCCCTTGATCTTCGGCAGATCAGGCCCCGGAATGAATCCGGCTAAAAACTTCCTCCTTCTCGGTGGAGTAACCTCTCCACAAATGTCTCAGACGTATATCAAGTGAAGCACAAGAGACTAGAGAAGGATGCTTACAACAGATGCACACCACCTTAAGCACAAGCACCAATAGTAAGCAGAAAGATCAAGCAAGAAGAAAAATGCAGAGAACACCAACAACTCAACAGAAAAACCCTTCGCAGATTTTGTAATCACCGTTCTTTGTTTTTCTCTTTTCTCTGCTTCGCCAACTTCTTCTTCTTAAGCCTTTCTTCTGCACACATACAGGCGCACACATACAGGCGTCATCACCCACTGACCCCTTCTAAGCTCTCAGCATACTGAAGTCATCCTCTTCAGCTGAAGCTTCAGGTCAGGTGCCGTTGAAACCTGCAAATGTGTATCAAACAAAATAACACCATGGAAAGTCACCCATGACCCTTCTTCTTGCTCCTTCATTTGAATTTCAAAGCTTTGTGTTGTATGCACACTTACAGATTCATTAGCGAAGCAAATCAGAAATCAGAACTGTGCTGACAACAATTTGAATTAAAGTTCAGAGGTGTTGATCGGTCACCTTGACCGATCAGACAACCTCCTGACCCATCAGACTCTATCCTGATTGGTCCAGTGATGTTTTGATCGGTCTCACTGATCGATCAGAGACTAGGGGATCGATCACCAGACCGATCCCTAAACTCACTGGAATTTCAGGCAAAGCACCTGATCGGTTAAGTTGACCGATCAGTGAAGTACTTGATCGGTCAAGGTGACTGGTCAGGATCTATCCTGATCGGTCCAGGTCCGTTCTGATCGGTCGCACTGACCGATCAGAGATTCTTGTGATCGATCCATTGATCGATCACAATCTTTCTATGACCACATAGAATTTTTTTGATCGGTCACCAGACCATTCAGAAAACCTTCTGTTTCCTCAGAAGCTTTCTGGATCGATCAATAGACTGATCAGACATCCTGGATCAGTCTTGTGACCGATATACTATCAAGAGAGTTTGTGCCAACTCCCTGATCAGATTTCAGACCGATCCAGCCAACTTTGCTCTGATCATTTGATTAATTCATGGCCAATTCTGACCATGACTAACTCAAGTTAGACCCTGAGTCCAGCGAACAAGCTCCCTTGCCCTCTCTGACTCAGTCTGGTATGGAGTACGAGCTATCGAGCCCTCTCCTACTCATCCCGGTCCAGAGAATGAGCTACCGAGCCCTCTCTGACCAGCGTCCAGAGAATGAGCTACCGAGCCCTCTTCGACTCATCCCGGTCCAGAGAACGAGCCACCAAAGTCCAGAGAACGAGCTACCGAGCCCTCTTCGACTCATCTCGATCCAGAGAACGAGCCACCAAAGTCCATAGAACGAGCTACCGAGCCCTCTCCGACTCATCCCGATCCAGAGAACGAGCTACCGAGCCCTCTCTGACCAGAGTCCGGAGAACGAGCTACCGAGCCCTCTCCGACTCATCTCGGTCCAAAGAATGAGCTACCGAGCCCTCTCTGACCAGAGTCTGGAGAACGAGCTACCGAGCCCTCTCTGACTCATCTCGGTCCAGAGAATGAGCTACCGAGCCCTCTCTGACCAAAGTCCGGAGAACGAGCTATCGAGCCCTCTCCGACTCATCTCGGTCCAGAGAACGAGCTACCGAGCCCTCTCCAACTCATCTCAGTCCAGAGAACGAGCTACCGAGCCCTCTCTGACCAAAGTCTGGAGAACGAGCTACCTAGCCCTCTCCGACTCATCTTGGTCCAGAGAACGAGCTACCGAGCCTTCTCTGACCAGTACTTTCTGAGCATCAGTCCTTATATCAATGAATTGTACTTAATTCATATCTCTGCATCCAGAATTTCTGCATTCATATCATCACTGAATTTCTGCATGTTAATTCTGCATTGAGTTTCGATTACATTCCTGCAAGTTGTTTCGGTTTCAGCCTCTGAAGTTGTATCAAGTTAGAGTGGTTTCCTGTCTAAATCTTTCTGAACACTAGATTCTGCACTTAACTTTAGTTAGCTTTGGTGTTCCTGCATTGGATTCATGCGACCTTCCTGAATTTGATTCAGCATTCAAGTCATGTTCTAAATTTTTATCTGGAATTCTGAATGTTCTGTGAACAGTTCTGATTCGTTGCATTCATTTCTGAAATTCCTTCTTAATTCATGCTAGCACTTCATTAACAGCCTGTCTTCAAAGTTGAAGTGATTAATTTCAATTCGGAATGGTAAATCACAGTTTTAGCACTTAGTATCAGTCCCTTTTGGCACATAAATCTCCTTCTCTTGGTGCCAAGTTGTCTCAACCTTTTGTTCACCTTGTATCAAGAGAGGCATTCAACATTTATTGGTTTGAACTTAAACAGACCTTGTAGTGTAGTCTTGCATTTGAATTCAGATTTGCATCTTTGAAATTTGGTGGAGTTGCCTTGGTTGAATTGGGTTTTCCATTGGTTGAGTTGTTTATTACCATCACTTTGTTTAGTTCATTTAGTGAAGTGGCTCCCTTTTCTTTGTGCTTTCATTGCTGAATTGCAAACCAAACCCTCGATTTTATTTGAAACCCAAAATATCAATGACACATAAATACAAGTTCGAATCACACAACATCAACTAGTTCCTAGGAAAAATACGACCTGTGGTCCCTTTACTACGTTTTCATTTTTGATTGCAAAAAGGGTTTCCAGCTTTTTACAAATATCTAAATTTTGAGACCCACATTCGTGACACCTATCCCGGGTCCATCAAAATTTTTGGCGCCGTTGCCGGGGAAGCAACTAGTTGATTTGTTTGATTTTTGCTTGTGTGCTTATGGGCATATCATTTGATTCTATTTTCTTTTGCTTTATCTTTTGTATATGGTTGCTGCCATTTTTCTTGTTTGTTTTGTGACAGGGTTGTAAGATAAAAATGTTTTCACCAGAGGACTATACAGAGCTCAAAGATGCACTGGTGGGGTTAAAAAATGTGGTTAAGCACTGGAATTCCCAACTAAGACCCAATAGTGAGTCATCTACTTAGCAGCAGCCATGTCAACAATTTCATCAGCCCGATTCAAACTTTCAGCAGAACCAACATTTTAATCAGCCACCACAGCAATTTCAACCACAATTCCAGAATTTTCAACAACCCTATTCGAATTTTCAGCCAACAAATCAGTTTTCTCAGCCACAATTTTAACAATTTCAGCAAGATTTTCAGCCAAGTCTACCAAATTTCCAGCAAACTCAGATTGGGCAGCCACAATTCCAGAATTTTGAGCAACCAATTTAGCAATTCCAGCCCAATTTCAGCAACCCTATCAACAAAATCAATTACCTTTTCAAGGACTTCAGCAAGGGTACTAAGTTAATTCGAATTTCCAGCAATCATGTCAATTTCCACAGCAATTTCACCCTTGCAACCAGAATTTCCAGCCACAAGATCAGAATTTTCAGCCCACTCAATTTCAGTTTTCACCACCACAATTTCAACCTCAGATCCATGAATTCCAGAATCATAATTTTCAGCCATCTCCACCAAGTTGTGAACCAAATTTTCAGCAATTTAATCAGCCTATTCAACCATTTTATCAACCCTCACAGTCTCAATTTCAGACTTCACAGCCTACTTACAGTTTTGAGCAGCCTTATGCTACATTTCAAGTCCAACAGGAGTTCCACAACAATCAAGGAGGCTTTGAGAATCATAATGAGAGTGAGGCTCAACAACAAAGGCTGGAGGAGATGTTTCAACAAGTCCTACAACAACAACAAAGTTTTCAACAACAACAACAAGACATCGGAGGACGCCTTGGAAAATTGGTTGATCAATTGAATCAGATAAAAGCCCAAAGATCAGAACAATTATCTTCTTAAGCTACTCTTAATTCTGAGAGCCCCGGAGTTGATTTTATATCAGTTCAAGGTGACCCTAGTGCATGGCCAAGTCTATCTTCAAGTGATCTTGCAAATTTAGTGGAAGAAGAAGAAGAAAACATCAAAAATAGGGCACCTACAGCATGCATTTCCCCTGAAGTTCTTGATCAAAATTCACTTCAAAATTTTTCAGCTCAAGAAGAAGATTCTGAAGCACTATAGGACCCTTCTCATCTTTTAGTTTGTGATTATAGTATTATTGATGGTCCTAATTTTTCTGATATTGTTGTTGCAGATATTACAGAAGGAGCATGCATAGGAGATGATTCTACAGGTGTAGGGGATTGCACTAAGCCCCAGGGACCACCAATAGTGATGGATACATTAGAAGATTCAGAGGATGAACCAGAAAGTGTAGGGACTTGCATGGTGGAAGCAAGAACCCAAGGATCACCTGCTTTAGTTGAGTGTCCACCAGAACTTGAACCTGAAGTGGGGCATGTACTTGACCAGGAGGAGCCAATAATTACATATATTCTTGTAGAACCTCCAGGTATTCTTAAGCACGATCAGGTAAATATTCCTCCTAATTTTTCTAAAAATTGCATAGAGGTACCTCAAATTGATTTTATTGTTTGTGATATACTTAGGGATGAATCTTTTGTAGAATTTAATTATGAAAAATGCATAGAGGTGCCCAGTGTTAAATTTGCTGAATATGAAACATGTTGTGATACAAATCATGAAAATGCAGATAGGGGTGGTGGAAAATTGTTAGACATGCCTCAAATTGATGTTGATTGTTGTGATGAGTCTCTTGATATATCTTATGCTGAAAATAATTATGAAAAATTCATTGAGGAACCTAAAATTGATTTCATTGGTTGTAATACATTGCTTGATGCAATTTTTGTAGAAAATGATTGTGAAAAATTTATTGAGGCACCAAGAATTGATTTAATTGGATGTGATACAGTTTTGGATACATTTCATGCAAAGACTGATATTATTTTATTTCCTTCTTACCCTGCACACTTGAGAGAGGTATTACATTGTTTTGCAGGGTCCAGAAGACTTTTGGAGTGGGTGCTCCATCTGAACAGACTCCAGCCTCCTGGAAGAACTTTCAAAAGGCATCAAGAAGGAGGAGTTGATTTTACTCTAATTCAAAGCACTCCACCTCTGACATGGATCTTGAACCTAAATCGCCTTCGGCCACCGGAGCATTTTTCTGTAAAGTTCAAGTGTGGGGGAGTCCTAATTCTCTCAGCCACCCATGTTCCTCCACTACCACGATGGAGGCTACTGCTTGATAGACTCCGTCCACCAGAAATAAAGGGGAGTTTGTTCCTTCTTGCATTTTCCTTCACTTTTATGACTTCTAGAATTTTCTTTTAAATTGAGTCCTTGCTAATAAATGCATGAGTAGAGTAGAATAACTAGGAGTCATTGTAGATACCATTTTAGTTTTCTTGGAAATTTGTTTCTTACATGAGTGGAAATAAATGTATCCCTCTAGGTTATCTCCATAGCATTTTAGAGTCTTTTGAAAATAAATTAAATTTGGTTGTTAAAACTTAGGGTTTGAGCTAATGGATGAATTCTTGGATGCTTGAGTACTACTTGGCTTTAGATTCTTAATTGAGGACTTGAGATGAATTATTTTTGCCTAGTGAGAATTAGCCTTATATTTGTGACACACATATGTTATTGTACTCTAGAACTTGCTTAGGTTCTTTCTAAGCCATATTTCAATGATTGGGTCACATTTATAGAGACAAATCATTTTGCTTCTCATTTCATATCAATTTTTGTAAATTCCCCTTGTATCACTTCATATTGTTGGATCGATCGAGTCGATAGAGGGGGGGTGAATATCGACAAACTTTTCGAATTTATGAAAAAGAGCAATTTGCATAGCGGAAAGAAATTTAAGACACACGAACACAGTATTTTTACTTGGTTCGGAGCCTAGTTCGACTCCTACTCCAAGGCCCACGATCGTTGATCGTTTACATTGGGCAATTCTATATAAACGCAAATTCAGTTTACAAAATGAGATTTACAAGTACAGCACTATAAACTTTAAAGAAAAATTCTTCTGTTACCGACGTCCGGTTGTAGGTTGACATTCCGGAGCAGTAGGACGTCGTCACTCGAGTTGGGCAGTTTTTGGAACAAGGCGTGAGCACAGAAGAGCGTGGAAGCTTTGGAACGAAGTTGATGTTGAAGGCTTGGGCGTTGGGTGCTATTTATAGCACCCAGGGGCGCCCTGGACGTTGGGGGCGCCCTGCCACGTGTCAAGCGATCCGCAAATCGCTCGGTCAACTTTTATCCCGCTCGAACAGGGATTAAGTTTGACCGTGGGGGCGCCTTGGTCGTAGAGGGCGCCTTGGCTGACTTTCTCCGCGCAGAAATGTCGGCTGTGGATAAACTGCAGCTTCGCAGACTTGGGCTTGGAGGCGCCCTGGCTGCTGAGGACGCCTTCGCTGACGAGGGCGCCTTCACTGCTGAGGGCGCCTTGCCCAGTAAGCAGCTGAAGCCCTTTTTGCTTTGCTTGGTTCTGGTTCACCTTGAGGGCGCCCTGGACACTCAGGGCGCCTTACTCAGCTGCTGCCTCACTCCTTTGATGCTCTCTGAGTTGCAGACACACGTTCCTTTGGTCCTGCATCAAGGGTTAGTCCAAAACACAATAAAATAATTATTATTTTATACAGCCTTAGCTGTCTTGGTTCTGACTTTGGTCTCCAAAATGGAGCCCTAGGACGAACCGACGCCTACTGTTCCCTCGACGGGGAACGCGTCCTAACCTACTCATCTCGGGAGAAATTACCTGATGCCAACCGTTCCTTTGGTTGGACTTTTGCCTGACGGTCCTTTGTCAGGGCTTGGATGCCGAGCTGTCCTTCGCCCGGTGCCTAGCAGTCCTTCGCTAGGGCTTTTTACCCTGGCAATCCTTCGCCAGGTGCCTAGCATTCCTTCGCTAGGGCTTTTGACTCTGGCATTCCTTCGCCAGTGCCTAGCAGTCCTTCGCTAGGGCTTTTTCTGCACACTAGATTAACTTGTTAGAAAACAAGACAGACTTAACTTTTGACCTATGTTGCCATTATCAAAATACAGGTTTGACTTGGGTGCATTCTGCACCAACACATATTTCTCATTTTCCCTACCTAATCCCACTTTTCTATAGACTTATTGTTTGGGATGTTTCTTAATGCTACTTTGCCCGAGACGGACAAAGATTTAAGTGTGGGGGAGTGATTAGTGTTTTGGAAAGTTTTGTATCAAGGAGGCATTTGGATCCAAAATTTTTTTTTCTTGCAATGGAAGGATGGAAACAATTACATATTGAGTTGAGTTTGGTGTCAAGAATGAGCAAGAGAGGTGGAAGCAATTGGAGATTTAGATTCTTTACTATACTTTGAAGATTCAAGTGGCAAGCAATGGAAAAATGGCACACCAACAAAAAAAAAATCTGTGACAAGTGAAGAGAAAGAAATTCTGTGCCAAAGAAACATCTATGAATCTGAATTGAAGGCTGTAAATCTGATTTGAAGCAGTGGAAAAAAAAATCTGAAACTAATGCAGAATTCGGTCCCAAAAGGAGGAAAGAAATCATGTAAGAGGAGTTGTTTAACCGAAATGAAATGGAAAAGGTTGTGACAAGAGATGAGTTCTTAGAACTTTTCAATTTTTGAAGGAAATCAATGAGCTAAGTTTCGGGTAAAAGTTTTGTCTGCAGTGGTCCCAAATGCAGCAGCCTATTGATTGGATTCTCAGATCAAAACAGATAAAAATGCAGCTAAACAAATCAGTAGGAATGTGAGGCAGTTTTGTACCAATTTCAAGCTAAATTAAGGCTTCTTAATTCAGCAAGGCATAGCTGAAGTTGAACAGATTTGGCCGAATGTTTTTAGCTGAATTCAACTTCTTGGGGAGCAAATTTCCAGTGAAGGCAAGTGGATGAAATCAGAACATAAAGAAGAAAGAAAAAAAAACTGCAGTGAAGTGGCTGAAATTGAACTTGTTGAGCAGAATTTTTGAGTGAAACAGTTTAAATACTCTACTACTCCTAGATGCCAACTGATATGAAGAAATCAGAGTTTTGCGAAATCTGAAATGCTCCATTAGAAGACTTGAGAGCAGAGAGAACAAAAAAATAGAAAACAGTTTGGAAAAGAAAAGAGAGAAACAAGATGGCACAAGATTGTAGTGTTGGTACCATGAAACAAGTGAATGTTTTTCTTATCCAAATTAAAGCCTTGTTCCATTACATTTCTGGCTTTACAAGAAAGAAAGAAAGAAGAAAAAGAAGAATGAGAAAAGAGAAGCAAGCAAAGTTGGCACGCAAAAGAAAATTGGCACAAAGGAACTAATGAGGTCTTTTCATCGAATTTTTGAAGGGCAAGGCATTGTTCAAGATTTACTCCACCACATTTTTATATCACTAGAGGACTGTAAAGAGAAGCAAAGTACATTGGAAACATTCTTGAGCAACCAAGTCTCCCACTTTATCAATTTTTTTATTTTCTTGGCTTTTACTCCATTTCTTACCATTTTCCATGTTTTCACTTATTTTTGTAGATATTGATCCTAATCATGAATGTTGGGAACGAGATGGCTAGAGGGGGGTGAATATAGCCAATCACTTCTTCTAGGAAGAGTTATCAAATTTCTGCACTTGAAGTTATTAATAGCATAGCGGAAGTATGGGAAAACAAAACTTGCAGAAACTAAAAATCAAAACCTAACTAGCAAGATTAGCAAGATCGCTAACAAGGAGATTTTACAAGGTTCGGGGATAACTTACCCCTACTCCTTGGCGTGCCCTTAAGGTGGGCGATCCCTTGATCGTCGGCAGATCAAGCCCCGGTGATCACCGGATATGAAGCAACCTCCTTCTCGGTGGAGAAACCTCCCCACAGTGTGTTTCAAACAATGATATAGAATGAGCACAAAGAAACAACAACAAGAAGGATCTTACTCAACCACTTAGCAAGGACAAAACACAGCAAGCTTCCCTGAGCTCCACCCAGTGGCGATCTCACGCAAACCCCTTCTCCGTGTCTTCCCACTGTCGGACTCCAAGCCTCTTGTTTTCTCCTTCAAGCGCTCAAGTATGATGATTGCTTCTCAATAGCTTGCTCAGAATGATTGAAGAACTCAAGAACAGCAAGCTTGTAGCAAAAACGCAGGAACTCAAGAGCACAAAAACTGAAGAAGTGTAGAACTCTACTTCTCTCGTTCCTTTTTGTTTCTCCGCCAAGTGACAGATGATCTCATCTCCAGCAGCCTACAGCTGCCTCACTGCCAACGCGCCAGCTACACTGAACCCTAACTGAACTTCCTGAGCTCCCTCAGCCAAGCTTCAGTCAGCAGCTTCAGTCTTGCATCCAGCCGTTGCAACCTGTGTGGAGAAAGGGACAAACCTGCTCCAAGGAAAGCTCTCTTTGACTTCTCCTTGAGTGTTTGAATCCTCCCCTGTCACCTGAAACTTAATCAGAGTATTAGAGCAGCAAATCAAACAGCATATCAAATATCAGAGGAAAGTGGCAGCGAATCGGTTGTGTTCAGACGCGATTAGAGCGTCTGATAGTACAGTTTGAATTAAAGTGATCGGTCACCTGACCGATCAGAGAGCCTCCTGATCGGTCACCAGACCGATCAGGCTGGTTCTAGACCGATCAGGCTCCGTCCTGATCGATCCCCAACGCTCAATCAGAAATTGCGATTTCTTTGAGATTCTCCTGGACCGATCACCAGACCGATCCCAGGTCGTGGATCGTTCACCGGACCGATCCACCCTTATATGAGGCGATTTCTGTGTTTCGCAGGCTAACCCTCCTGATCGGTCAACTGACCGATCAGGGTGTCACCTGATCGGTCAGCAGTCCGATCAGGTCATCACCTGATCGATCAGGAGCCGTCCTGATTGATCTTAGTGAGGAGCTCGCGAAGCTGGATCGTTCACCAGACCGATCAGGGCCAGACTGCATCAACAATCTCCCCCTTTTTGTTGTTTGACAACCCGATTTTAAGTTTAGGGATTCTCAATCAATATTCCAACTTTAGAATCATAGGGGAATCCAGATCCTCCCCCTACAACATGATCATGCTAAACTTAACCAATCCACACTCTCCCCCTTTGTCGAACACCGAAAAGGGACAAGAGGGACTGTTAAGATTAAGATAAACTCCCCCTCAATCCTAGAGGTATCCCAACTCATCAAAAATGTGATAGTTTGTGGAATGATCATACGAACACATGTGAAAAATTATAGCAAGACATAGCAGTCACATGTATCATATGAGTATGAAATTTAAACCATGCCGTAATATTCATAAGTATCAAATAGACATGGCAATGTAAGCATGAATATGGCAATCGAACAATCATGCAGATAGAAAGCACATAATCAACATGGCATCAACAATAAATATACTCAAAGTAGAAAGGCATGTGAGGTGACAACAGATAAGTCAAAGCATAGAAACATCCGGACAAGTAGCAAAATACGTGTGGCACAAGGCCACAACAATCAAGTCACAGGGCATACAGCCCAAAAGTCATACAACACAGTCAAATGATAAGACAGCAGACATCCTAGCTCAAGTGTCAGTGGGAGGGTCGTCATCGCGCATGAGGTCATCCATCGTGGCATCAGTAGGAGCCAGAGACCCTGGTGCAGTACTCGAAGAAGGTGCACCTCCAGGAAATGTGTGGCTGCGCCACTCATCATAATCTGCAGCAACAGCTGGTGCTCCCTGGTTATGAACTGCTAGCGGCAGCTCCCCCACTCGGTTGCGATCCTTCCACCGCAGCCCCTCGGTCCCGAGAACAATGCCAGACTGAGCAAGCATATGATGATCCAGGCGGCAGTCCTGTCGCACCATAGGTTCAGTACGACCCCGTGAGACATTGATCCCAACGGACTGCAGCCAGCAGTGATGATATGACCGAATGGCATATAGATCGTCTGACTAGACCTCAGACCATGAACAATGATGGAGGAATAGATGGACGGTGCTATGTCAAAATCTAACTGCAGATGCATCCCGTAAAGCATCAGGCAGTGAAATGGATGGATCGCATCAAGATGCTTTGACGTAGTTAGAAGAAGACAATTTGCGATAATTTGAAACAGAACATAATCAATGGGAGATAGATGAAGAGCAGGAAATGTGGGAAATGTACAGGTGTGCGCACCAGAACCCCATGGCCTGGGGTGGCCTAGAAAATGCTCATATATGGAGTCAGGAGTGTCTCCAGTAAAGGGGACAGGAAGAGGATCAGGAAGATATGAATAAAGTGAAAAATCATTCTTGGAGCGACGACAACCCAGAAATACAGTGAAGGACGATAGGGTAAAGTCAAGATCGACACCGGTGACACGGGTCCGCCACCCCGTGCCCTCCCCATTGGCCAGATTATTGTAGAATTCAGAGACCAAATCAACATTGATCGGCCTTTCTAAGAAAAGGATGTTTTGAAGCCCATAGTACTCAATGATTCCTCTCACCGTAGGACAATGTTCATAAACGAAAGTTTGGTCCACTGATCGACATGGCATTAGTTCGAAGTTGTGCCAATGAAAGTCTAGGGCATAGAGAATGTTCTGAAATCTAGGATGCGGGGGAGATGGAGGCCTCGGAGGAGGTGTAGATGACAAAGGATTTTTCCCCCTTGAACTGTCCTCTAAAACCTCTTTTCCCTTGGAAGGCTTTCTAAAGGGTTTGAATTGATCATACACATAGATTGGATCACAATAAAACAAGAATTGATCATATATAGGATGAGACCCAATCAAAAGATAGATTCGAACAAGATCAAAATAGGATAGGGAAGAGGTGAAAAATTGATCATTTGGTTGGAATGGGAGTCCACGACAACAATAAGTAAGTCACGGCACAATAGCAAGAATAGGAACAAAAACATGGTTAGCTTCACAAACATATATTCCAAGAACTGTTGGGAAAATAAAACTGTGATCAAACCTTACTTAGGCGCCATTGAAGTTTGTTTGAAGAGATTGCAAGACTGAGAAAGAACTTGCGGTGGAGAAGGAGACTTTGAGCACGCAAGAACTTGTAGTTCGGAGAAGACGCCCGTAGAAGCCTTCGCAGAAGAGCTCGCACGCGCGTGAAGAAGGGAGACGCAAGAACTCTCTCGCTCGCACAAGGTTGCGCAGAAGAGGGTGTTTCGGCGCTAGGGTTCGGGAAAACGAGGGTTTGGAGAGAGTTAATCGGTTGGTGGATCGGTCCACCAACCAAAATTTAATGCGTTTGAACGGATCACCATTCGATCTGATCTCGTCCAGACCGATCAGGATACAGCCTGATCGGACTGTCCTGGTCCTGATCGGTCGGATGACCGATCAGACGCGCTCCTGATCGGTCGGGTGACCGATCAGGATTCGATCAGTAGGGTCCGGAGAGAAACCTCTGAGCTCCCTGATCGATCTGTGGACCGATCCCCACATGGTGCCAGATCGGTCCGGAGACCGATCCAGGCTAGCTCAGTACACTTAGTCAGATTCCGGGAGATCACGGCTTGCCTCGCAGATCGTCTGTGGACCGAACACCACAGGAAAAAGCCAGATCGGTCGAGGGACCGATCAGCCCTATGCCTGATCGGTCCGGTGACCGATCAGGGTTCCTGATACGAACTGAAATGTTCAGTTTCAGAATTTCTAAATTTTCCAGACGAGATTTGATGGACTTTGTCGAACTTGTGCATGATTTTATGACTAAAATTGATTCCTGAACAAGAATCAAAAGTCTTTATAGGTTCATCAAACACTTTGACCCATCTAAATGGAATCAAACTCAAGCAATAATCAATCAAGCAAATTCAACCAAGTTTTCACTCCAACTTTAAGTTTCCAATCAAGTTGCCTTGATTGGAATGTCCAAGTATGATCATGGAGCCATATACACATATGTTATGCAATGGTTTTCCCCATACTTGGTCACCACCGTGATTATTATCTCGTCAACTTAATTTCTCAAGTGATGCAATGATATTTTGAGAAATTGAGTTGAACCTAACATCTCACCCCATATCTAGCAAACAAAAATATTTTGGTAACCCTTATAGTTTGTGTGAGATGTTCCCAAAGTTACCCAATTGTTCCCTAACAATTTGAAATAATCATGAAGGGTTTTGAATATAATTTGAGAATCATGAAGCGCGACACATTCCCAATTCCCGTCTTAGGAAACTAAATTCACTCTCGGGAAGTAGTTTAGTGAAAAATATCAGCTAGGTTTGACTTTGACTCTACATGTGAGAGTATGATGTTCCCCATAGCTACATGATCTCTAATGAAGTGGTGTCTTACTTCAATATGTTTTGTCCTAGAATGATGGACCGGATTCTTGGTTAAGTTAATTGTGCTAATGTTATCACATAACACTTGCACACCCTTGTAACTCAATCCATAATCCTCTAAGGTGTGGATCATCCACAACAATTGTGATATACTCTCTCCCATGGCGATATATTCTGCCTCGGTAGTGGAAAAAGCAACACAATGTTGCTTCCGACTCGACCAACTTACTAAGGACGATCCTAAGAATTGGCAGCCCCCACTAGTGCTTTTCCGGTCCAACTTACATCCAGCGTAGTCGGAATCCGTATAGCCCATCAAATCAAAAGATTCGGTACGGGGATACCAAAGACCTACACCAATTGTGCCCTTGAGATATCTCAAAATTCGCTTAACAGCAATTAGGTGAGATTCCTTGGCACAGACTTGATACCTAGCGCACATACCTACAGCAAATAGTATATCTGGTCGACTAGCTATGAGGTATAGCAAACTACCTATCATGCTTCGATATTGAGTTAGATCAACGGGTTTACCACTCTCATTATTATCTAATCTTGTGTTTGTAGCCATGGGAGTGGTTACCTCTTTCGAATCACTCATATTGAATTTTCGAAGCATTTCATGTGTATACTTTGATTGGTGCACATGGATACCATCGCGAGTTTGCTTGATTTCAAGTCCGAGGAAGAAAGTCAACTCTCCCACTAGACTCATTTCAAACTCACTCTCCATGTGTCCGATAAATTCACATAAATAGCCCTTGTTGTTTGAGCCACAAATTATGTCATCGACATATACTTGGGCTACAAATATATTGTCACCATCTCTTCGTAGAAATAGTGTAGGGTCTATTTGACCTCTAACGAACCCCTTTCCAATCAAGAATGTTGACAACCGCTCATACCAAGCCCGGGGTGCTTGTTTAAGGCCATAGAGTGCCTTTTTGAGTTTGAACACGTGGTTCGGATATTCGGTACTCTCAAACCCCGGAGGTTGTTCGACATAGACCTCCTCCCTAATCAAACCATTTAGGAAGGCCGATTTGACGTCCATTTGAAATAATTTGAAGCCACGGTGTGCTGCAAATGCAAGCATCAATCGGATGGACTCTAATCGTGCCACGGGAGCATAAGTCTCATCATAATCAAGACCTTCAACTTGACTGTAGCCCTTGGCTACCAAGCGTGCCTTGTTTTTAATGATTTCTCCCTTGTGATTTAATTTGTTTTTGAAGACCCATTTGGTTCCAATAATGGTGGTCTTCTTAGGCCTAGGGACTAAGTCCCAAACCTAACTCCTCTCAAATTGACCTAGTTCATCTTGCATCGCGATAATCCAATCGGGATCATTTAATGCTTCATCAATTTTTCTAGGTTCAATTTCAGAAATTAGAGCAACTTCATTAGCCTCATTCCGGAAGAATGATCTAGTCCTAACCCCTTGATGGATGTCTCCAACAATTTGGTCTTGGGGATGACTAGAGGCTAGTCTCGTTTGCCTTGGTGTTGGTGGTGCTTCTTGAACAGGTTCACTAGACACAAATTCAGCCTCAGGATCCGGCTGATCAATGAGTTGTCTAGGCTCACCGTCATCAGACTCATCACCATCAACAACACTTGGAGTTTCTTTCAAACTTAGTCTCCTAAGTTCAAGTTGAGCTCCTCCTACATTTTCTGATTGGTCAATTGATTTTGGAATTTCCTCAAAAACCACATCAGAAGACTCTTCAACTAGTCTAGTTCTCTTGTTGTAGACTCGGTAGGCTTTACTAACGAGGGAGTACCCGACTAGTATCCCTTCATCAGCTTTTGCCGTGAACTTTCCAAGGTGATCCTTGGTGTTTAGGATGAACACCTTACAACCAAACACCCTAAGGTGTTTAACCGTAGGTGGTTTCCCAAACCAAAGTTCATGGGGAGTCTTTCCTAAAAACCTATGGATGAGAACTCGATTTTGCACATAGCAAGCTGTATTTACAGCTTCAGCCCATAAGTAACTCGGGAGTGAGTACTCATTAAGCATGCTTCGTGCAGCCTCTTGAAGTGCACGGTTCTTCCTCTCTACAACACCATTTTGTTGTGGTGTTCTAGGAGTAGAGAACTCATGTCTATAACCCTTATCTTGACAAAATTCTAGAAACCTTTGGTTTTGAAATTCACCTCCATGATCACTTCTTATTGTCTTAATTGTTGATGATTTTTCATTTTCAATTCTTCTACAAAAAGAAATAAAAATATCTAAGGTTTGGTCCTTATGTTTTAAAAAGAAAGTCCATGTATATCTAGTGAAATCATCAATGATAACAAAACAATATCTACTTCCATTCAATGATATGATAGTACTACAATCAAATAGATCCATGTGAAGTAAGTCTAATGCATTGGAAGTACTTACAGCGTTTTTACCTTTATGTGCAGATTTTGTTTGCTTACCCATTTGACACGCATCACATAATTTATCTTTTCCATACTTGATGCTCGGTAAGCCTCGAACTAGTCCCTTGTTGGCCAACTTCCGGATGTTCTTCATGTTCACATGTGCTAGTCTCCGGTGCCAAAGAGTGGACTCTTCTTCTTTTGACATGAAACACTTAGCAAAAGCATTAGTAGCACTTTTAAATGAAACTTGATAAATATTGTCTACTCTTGCTCCTACTAGTACCGTGTCCAAGGTGTCATTTTGTCTAACTAGACATTGACTTGGTTGGAAGTCAATTGTGTAACCCGTGTCACACAATTGACTGACACTTAGGAGATTAAACTTCATCCCCTTGACTAGAAGGACATTTGAGATTCTAAGACATTCGGATATTTGAATGTCTCCTATTCCTATGACCTTAAGGCTACCATTGTTACCAAATGATACATTACCTCTACTCTTCTTGTGAAATGTGGTAAACAATGATCTATCCCCGGTCATGTGTTTGGAGCATCCACTATCAACGAACCAAGTTGATAGATGCTCCCCCTCAATCATAACCTACACAATTCGAAAAATAGAGGTCTTAGGTACCCAAACCTTGGGACCTAAAGCATCAACTAAGCATGACTTTGGCACCCATGCCTTGACAACTTTCTTTTGGATTTTGTGTGTCCTAGATTGTCTCATGTCAGTCCTAGACATGAGAGATACAAATGAGGGTTCCTTAGGGCGGTAACCAATACCAGCCCTATTGTAAACCGCTCTTTGGGCATTTAAATCATATCTAGGGTCTTAGAGCTATTTGAGAATTTCCCAAGAATATTCTTGAGCTTCTCAACTTCACTCTTCAATGATTGGTTTTCCTCCACTAACTCATTATCATGCAAATCACTGATTTCCTCAACCTTAGAGGATTTCAAGCTTACAATCTCATGTTTCAAAGATTTATTTCATCTTCTAGTAATTCAACATGCAAGTCATCAATGTTATCATCCCTAGAAGCTTTCAATTGATCAATTCTAATTGCAATGCTTTAACTTTGTTTTTGGATTTCTTAAGCATACTAGTTAAACATGCAATTGCTCTATAACATTTTTCAAGCTCGGGAGAAGTTACCTCTTCATCATCCGAAGATGATGAAGCCGCGTTTGAGGAGCTTGAAGATTCTTCACTGCTCTCCTCTCCAAGAGCCATGAGTGCCACTTGCCTTGTGCTCTTCTCCTCCTTCTCATCATCGGATGAGCTAGAGGATGACTCATCCCAAGAAGCCTTCAAAGCTTTCTTCTTCTTCTTGGATTTCTCTTCTTTTCTTTTGGGTTTCTCCTCCTTCTTAAGCTTCGGACATTCATTCTTGAAATGCCCTTTCCTACCACATTCAAAGCAAGATGCATTATTCTTATCAAGCTTGAATTCACTAGTGTTACCTCTCCTTTTGAAACGTCGGTCTCTTCGCATCATCCTCCGCACGAAGTT
>JAGFNQ010002686.1:0-25601 GCA_024364735.1 Boesenbergia rotunda
AGCTTGGTGGAAATATTCGCTCAAGCTTACATAGTATTAAAGGAATCTCTGTCTGAAGGCGTAACATATCTGCTACCGTAACAACTCTGGAAGTCAGATTTTTGAAAAAAAAGGCTTAATTCTGTAAGTGCTTGTCAAACATTATTAGGAAGTAATTCTTGGAAAGCTATTGGAATTAATCTTTGCATGAACACATGACAATCATGACTCTTCATTCCAACCATTTTAGATCTATTCGTATCCACACAACGAGACATATTAGAGGCATATCCATCTGGGAATTTTATGTTTTTCAACCAAGAACACAATGCTTGCTTACTTTCTTTGTCCAATGTATAACAAGCCTTCGGATATTTACCAGTTGTTTCATTCTGATGCAACTCAGGCCTGCTCACTAATTGTTTTAATTCTTCACGAGATTTTGTTGTATCTTTTATTTTCCCATGCACATTTAAGACAGTATTAATGATGTTATCAAAAAAATTTTTCTCAATATGCATCACATCCAAATTATGACGAATGAGTAAATATTTCCAATATGGAAGCTCCTAAAAAATACTTCTTTTCCTCCAACCACATTTGTTGACTCTAACAATATACTTGTTGATATCATCTGATCCATCCTGATATACTGGTAGAAATCCATAACTATCAATTTCATTTAACACTTCTTCGCCTGACATCCCAAATGGAGGTAGCTTCCTAACTACTTTATTCCTTTTGAAATGTTTCTTATTTCTTCTGAACGGATGATCAAGAGGTAAATATTTCCGATGATTATCAAACCAAGAAATCTTGTCACTGCAGGCCAAAGAAAATGCATTTGATTGATTCATACAATGTGGACATGCTAACTTTCCAGCTGTGCTCCATCCTGATAACATTGAGTAAGCAGGAAAATCACTAATAGTCCATAACAATGCTGAATGCATTAAAAAGTTTGACTTTGTAGCAATGTCATACGTCTCTGAACCCATATTCCATAAATAATTCATCTCAGCTATCAAAGGTTGTAAAAAAATATTTATGTGCCCTTTTGGATTTTGAGGACCTGGAATTAAAACAGTAAGAAACATGAATTCATCTTTCATGCACATCCATGGTGGAAAGTTGTATGGTGTTAAGATAACAGGTCACGATGAATATTGTTGTTCATAACTTCCAAATGACTGAAATCCATTTGCAGAAAGTCCAAGTCTGACATTATGTGGTTCCATAGCAAAGGAAGAAAATGTTGAATCTAAATTTTTCCATGCAGGGGAATCACAAGGATGACACATAATGTCTCCATCATGTCCATGGTTTTGATACCAGATCATATGACTTGTTGTTGCTGCTGATGCATACAAACGTTGGAGTCTAGCAGTCAAAGGAAAATAATACATGACTTTGTAAGGAATATTTTTCTTCTTCTTCTGATTTACCATGCGAGCACCATGCTTGTAACGAGGATGGTTACAGATTTTGCATTCCATCAATTCATTATCTTGGTTCCAAAAGATCATGCAATTATTGACACAACAATGTATCTTCTCAACTAGCAAACTCAAGTCTCTGATTAGTTTTTAGTGTTGTAGAAACTATCAGTCATGCAGTTATCAGTTGGAAGCAACTCTGACATAAGTTGACATATGTCATCATAACATCGTTCTGAGAAATGATGTTCTGCCTTCATATTCAATAATCTTGCAGTAACAGATAATTGAGAATGACCAGAAGGAATACCTTCCCATAATTCTCTTTCACTAGCCTTTAACATGTCATACATTTTCTGAACATCAGAAGTAGGTACTTGTTCTACATTTGATTGATCAAAAGCATTCATTGGATCGTAAGCCATTGATTGCATTGCATCAGCAGGGTTATATGATGTCTCTGGTCCAATTGAGTTCGATGATGATGCAACAGAAGGTCCACCAAATTCGTATACATACGACTCTCCATGACAATACCAGTTGTAATAATCTGGAACAAATCCATACCTGGCGATATGAGTTTTCACTGTATCTTCATCACGGAAAGCTGTATTTCTACATTTGCGTTAATTACATAGACACTTCAACTCTGTGCCATTCAAACACTCAGGATGACACTTTGCAAAGTTTATAAATTCTTCCACTCCAGCAAAAAATTCGTTACGGATAAATCCATTGTCTAACCTATTATACATCCATGCCTTGTTCGGATACATTGTATCTGAATTTAGATAAGACAATTTAATCAAACCATACATATTATGATCCATGCATATTAAAATTTGATATTGATGCTATACTACAAAATACATCTAATTAATCAAACATTATATAAATAATGAATCAATTATTCTAAGTAATCAAAGAATTAATCAACAAATTAATCTAATTATTCAAACAGTTAATCTAACATTAATCAAACAAGATCTAATTAATAAATTAATTAATCTAATTAAACAAACAATTAATCATCTAATTATTCTAATTAACCAAACAATTAACCTAAAATAAATCAAACATTTGATCAATTAATTACAGAATTTATGATTTAACAAAGAAAATTATTATCCAAAATAATTAAATGATAATTTAACTAATTAAATAACTAATTAATTATTGAATTAATCAAATTAATTGAATTAATCTAATTAATTCAATTAATTACACCTAAAACCCTAATTAAACCCATTAATGGGTGTCGGCCGCAGGAGCCGTCGGCCGGCCGCAGCAAGCGGCGCGCAGCTGCAGCAGGCGGTGCGAGGCGCAGCAGGCGGTGCGAGGCCGCAGCAGGCGGTGCCCGACCGCACTGGCCCGCGACCGGCAGCAGGCGGCGCTTGCAAATGCGAGGCCGTGCCTGGCCGCGCGAGGCCGCCGAAGGACGCGCGCGACCACGGGAGGCCGCGCGCGGTCGTGCCAAGAGCCATGGCTCCCTGGAGAAGACGACGGCGCCGCGTTAGCACAAACAAACGGAGTTGATACGACAAATGGAGCTTAGCTAGTGTACCTGGGATCGGAGGAGGGTTCGCCGGAGGAGAATCGACGGAGAATCGCCGGAGGAGAATCGCTGGCAGATCGACCGTCACTAGGGTTCGCGTGGTCGCGGGGGAAGGGGTCGTTGCCTTTTAAGAAATATTGCGACGGATTAACTTGTCCGTCGCTGATTAGCGACGGCGTTGACCAATCCCGTCGCTATATTGAGGGGGTTTGATCCGTCTCTTACAACTAGCGACGGACGTTGACCATGTCCATCGCTATATTCAGGATTTTGACTTGCCGCGCAAATTTGGCGACGGATACTATATATCCGTCGCCACTTGCGACGGACTATTAAAAAATTCCGTCGCTATTTCTTGATATTTTTGTAGTGGTAATTAATAATATCTTATAACTAAGGCATCGTGATAGATTAATTATAATTTGAATATTCAAATAGGCTAGTAATTGGACTTGTTTAATGGACCATGATAATTTTGAGTTAATAAATTCCGATTCCAGATCCGATTGAAAGGGGCGCACGAGGCCGGCGGCCTTGCGAAGGCTATAGAAGGACGACGAGGCGAGTTCTTGCTTCCACCGCCTGCAAACACCCCGAGCGACGGGGATGGATTGGAAGAGGAGGCGGAGGAGACACTCGAGAGCCACTTCCTCCGGCAGCCCTGGAATTAGCTCAGACATCATGGTGGCCGGCCGACGATCAACCTTTCTCCGATTGGATTCTGGAACGTATGCTGGAGGAAACAAGAGTTTGTTGATTAATATATTTATAATTGAGTCCGTTTTAGGAAACATTTATTTTCGGCAAAACTTTCAATAAATTATTTAGATACTATGTCTTTTAGTCAATTATTAATATAGAGATAAAAAATAATTAAATCTTAAAAATTTAAATTCTTAAAATTCTAAATAATAAGAAACAAATTATTTTCATCCAATAAGATACACTGCATTACCTGTTCTTTACGATAAAAATGTAAATAAAAATATCTAATTCAGTTTTCTGTTTAGATAAATAATATTTCATGTTATAAATTTTATAATACCAATAGAGATAAGATAAATTTGAATATAAAATTAAAGTTTTGTTGCCAAATATACTTATTTAGTAGCCGACTATATATCTTTATTGTTAGTTCATTCTTACTATTTTAAAAACAATAAAAAAAATAAAATGATTTTTTCTCTTATTTTGACACATATCCAAATTTTGAATGCTAAAAGATAAAGTCATACATTAAACATATAGTAATAAAATTGAAATTTTTATATATTTATTTAGAATCCAATCAATATTTTTAGAATTAATATTATTTGTTAAATTGTATTACATTTAATTTATATTTTTATGAATTTAAAAAATATTTAAGATTTTTTCAAATTAGTTTTTTTTTAAATCTCTAGTTCGGGCCATATAAGCCATGCCAACCTGACCTGACCCGGACCCATGCTATGAGTCTTTGATTTTATGAGTCTTTATGGCCGTCAAGTCCCGTGTTGGAATTATGTATGGCACAACGAATGAGTCTACAGGCCCAAGTCATGCTTAACATGAGAGTCCCGAACTGCCATCATAATTAATCATTTATTAAATTTTTTATTATAAAAATTATTTATTTATTTATTAACGGATTTGTGTATTGCGTACATTAATTATTAATTATTAATATTGAGTGAATTAGTTCTAAAATTTTAGATATCTAAATTCCGCTCCTTAAATAATTACTCTTGGAAATAAATTAGTAATAAAAATCTTAATAAAAAAATATTCTCAAAATATAATTACGGAGATATTTTACTTTCAACTTATATAATACACTATATTATCAGAATAAAAATATTACCCTTAAACGGTTATAACATGAATTGAGAAAACTAGATCACAAACTAGATTATCTATTACATGCTAGCCATTTAGATCGACAAATTTTTTTTGAAAATACTATGGATTTAAATATGTATCTCCGATCAGAGAAGGAGTAGGTTGCCAAAGACTTTCCGAGAAGAGTGGAGAAAGTTATCACAAGAAAGACAAAGGAGAAGTCGTGAGAGGCAATCCTCTCTAAGACTGACTATTTATAGCCTCCAAGGAAGATGAAGGGGTATGACTCTTCATCTTCTCTATTAATTATCATAATTGTGACTCTTTAAATTCTCTATTAACAGATTCTTCATCTTTCCATTAATGATAGTAATTATGACTTTTGAAATTTTCTAAACAAAATAAGAGAAAAACTCCGGTCTCTCTTTCCTAGATCAAATAAATTCATATTTAATTTTGATCTGTTCTAATTTCGATATGTCAGAAATAATTAATAATATAATTAATTCTTATTTAGAAATAATAAATTGGTTAATTTTAGTATCCATGAAAATAATCAATTATAAATATTGTTCATGTCTATATACTATTAGTGTGATCATCTAAGTTTTATACTTGAAGGCAGTGTAAATTCATACACAGACTAAGATAACCGTCTAGCAACAGTTTTTAGCCACCCAACATAATAGAATATTAGTCATAAACTAAAAATCACTATGAACCGATTACTGTGTAATTCAATCACTTCATGATAAATCCGACACTTTTATTCCGCTCCGGAAAATTTTTCGGGAAAGTTCCGAGAGGTTCCAGGCCCATAGATGAAATTTCGGGAATTAAATGCTATGAATTAAATATCAGGAGGGACTAAATGCATAAATACCGAAATTAGGGGCGGAGAGTGGAATGGCAGAAAGGGGAGGACTAAAGTGAAAAGTGGCAAACCATAAAAGGAAACTCGATGCCTGCAACCGCAACCTAACCGAGCATCCCCATCCTCCCGATCGAAAGCCGACGCCACCATCGCCTCTTTTGTCCTCTATGCTCCGGCGACCCGCATCTCTGGGATTGAGGGAGAGTCTAATTCCCCATTTCCACGAGCCCCAAACCACCTCGCGAGCGTGAGTTAGGGATTCCGCCAAAGTGACTTGGGGTGCCGGTCCTAATCTGGGAGGAGTGTGCTATTGGAGCTGGGGGGAGTTTCTGCCGGCAGTCAAGTTGAGGTAAGGATCTCTAATTAGGGCTCATGGATCGGTGGGATTGATCTCAAAACCCATGACCGATATTGGAAATCCTGTAGCCGTAATCTCCTTAGCCACCGACCACTGGATCAACTTCTCACCCAGGGATCGCCAGGATGTTTGGAATCGAATGGGGCGTCCCCAAATCTGAGGTAAGATTGATATTTGCATTAGATCCGGAACTGAAGAGTTGGGCCAGAGGAGTGGAACATGAAATTGATCCTTGTGTGTGATGGTAGGTCTAATTCCGGGAGATTGAAATTGGAAATCAGGTTTCATTTCCTTCATCTTCTACTTGCTGTGTGTTTCGGCAGTTGGAGCTGAGATAAGAGGTAATTGGATCTAATTGTTTTGATTTAGGTGGAGTTAGGTTGTTAATTCTGCTACTGTAAATTTTGTGGTTGTAATGAGTTTGATTAGAGTAGATTAGCTTGGATGTGTATTGGAATAGTTATTGGTTGACCTCAGATGCTTACCTTGCTTACTTGGCCTTTTCGATCCTATTGCTGGGAGTTCCAACTTTAGAACAGGGAAGTATTGTATAAATTGTAAAGGATTTGATTTGTGGCGTGGTGGAGTTAAGTGTAGCTAATATTTATTTGGATCTTGGCTGTGAGGAGGTGAAACCTGATCTAACTGTTGGTGCCCCGGTTGGTTTTGATGTGATCAACCAAGTTAGGTTAGGTCCTGTTGGTTTTAATCCCTCTGCTAAGTGTGCAGGAACTTAGGTACGGAAGAAGTCGAGGGTAAGACGCAGCGGACGAGAAGGATTGCACGGGAAGTGAGCTGACGGGCTCGGTACAATCTGAGGGACGCGGAAGCTGCGGAAGAGTACGTCGGTGGAGCGTGAAGGACGCGCGCGACGTCCGAGGGACGAGAAGCCGGAAGGAAGCACGCTCGAGGGGTGAAAGGTCGGAGTCGGGTTTGGGTGAGCCTAACTCCGATTGGTCAGAAATCATCCAGAAGATCTACTTACGAACAGTCAAGTTGCCTTTGACTTGGACTTGGATCAAGACAAGCGCGACGTTTTTTATAAAAGCTTTTATATTAAAGCTTATATTAAAGCTTTTAAAGTCGAAAATCGTAAAGCTTTTAATTAAAGCTTTTATTAAAGCTTTTAAAGTCGAAAATCGTAAAGCTTTTAATTAAAGCTTTTTAAGCCGATTATCTTAAAGCTTTTATATTAAAGCTTTTATTAAAGCTTTTAATTAAAGTTTGTTTTAAATCACACGTGTGATTTCAAAAGGAACCGTTGAAGACCATTTCAAAGGAGCCGTTGAAGACCACTTCAAAGGAGCCGTTGAAGACCATTTCAAAGGAGCCGATTAATTTATCCCTTTTAATTAGAGTTTAAAATCTGATTGAGATAATCTTAGATCTACGATCAAGATGAAACTTAATCTTGTATCAACGATCAAGATCATATCACTCAACCTATAAATAGGCTTAGAGATTTAGATTCAAAGCAATTCATTGTTTTCTTGTAATTCTCTCTAAAGTCTAGTGTGCTTCAGTTGTAAGGCTTCTCCGCCACAAGGAGAGTTTTTATTGCTTTAACCGTCTTGGAAGCAACGACCAAGTTGCAACCAAATTTTTTTTTATTGACGAGTTCCTCCATTTTTTTTTATTTATTAGCCAGCCGTCTATTCACCCCCCTCTAGCCGGACCAACCCGATCCAACACTAACTGTGTTAAGGGAAACATAATCCTAAATCTTAATTACGCGGGGTAATTGGGAAAACCTTTCATTTAATTATAAGAGATTAAATAAAAAGGAAATGATTCGGTTAACCCTAATATGGTTTAGGGAGTAATTAGATAATTATTTTTCTGTAAATAGCTAATTAAATACATCCTTGATACAGGAGCTTGATTAGATTATTGGCGGGTGGTTCCATCTTATTTGATACGACTTCTACTCTTGGAGGCGGGTACTTCTTGCTTGTATTTGTAGATCAACTTTATCTTTATGCATGTCTAGTTGTTATTTATGCAGTAGGCTGATATTGACCTTTATCTGCTACCGTTTTTTATCCTGCTTGATACCTATGCTTGACCTTGGATATGATCTGAATTTTCTTCTATACAGTCTCGTTTATTTGTTATCTGATTCTGTATAGCATTGGTATGAGCATGAGTATGTGGATAGGGGTTAGCATACCATTGTGTGGTTGCATTGATTGATTATAGTCCTACTTGCACGTGTGTCTGGATATAGGATTGATTGGGTTATGATGCATACATACGACCTGTGCACGATAGGTTGAGTTATGTGTCGATGACCTGGTAGGGGTTGCATGTGTTAGTCATGCATCATACCTGCACTGTTGTATGCCGACAATCAGCGACTCCCTTATGGTTGAGCCTATCGTCTTCCGGCACATGATATGCACACACGACCACTCACGGGTTAATGGATACCGCTGGGTGTGTGCATTTGCTCTGTATTGCTCCGCTCGACCGCTCAGGGGTAGAGGTTACGGAGCGTAGTAGTAGGCAGGGATCCCTTCTCTTCCCATAGACCAGAGAAGATGAGAGAGATATCTCCCCCGTATATACATGGGGCGGAGCGATAGCTCCACCAGCATCCTGTCCACTCGGACACTCAGGAGCAGTGATGGTAGAGTGCAGATAGTGTCACAGCTCTACCCACTCGACCGACACAGTATCGTCTGTCTCGGTGGTTTGACTAGTGTTAGGGGGTGACCATGACATTGCATCATGTGCATATGATGCATTTGTGCATTGATTGTGTTTGCTGCATTTACTTGCTGCACTTGTTTGGCATGCACATACAAGATGTACTTTTGGTATGGTTTGTTGACCCTGCACTTGCTCGTATGGTACGAGTCCTATTATGATCATGATAGACTGATTTCTTGTATGTATAGTCCTTTATTATTTCAGTTATGCATACTTCTGATATTATTACGGAGACTATATCCTTTTGTTTCTGTATAGCTGATTTAGCTACTTTTCTGCCATGCATATCTTTCTATATACCCGCATAGTCCACTTGGACTCACCACCCGTCGTAATATTTTTGTTTTCAGGTTGATAGCTCGTCGGAGGAGACCAGTTGCCGGTCCTGGTCTCTACGACTCCGTTGTTGGGTGCATCCGCGTTCGTTTTCTTTCTGATAGCATTCTTTATGCGTTGTATTTGTTTTTATATATCGTGGACTTGTATTCATGATCTATTCGTACGGTATTCTATCTTTGAGTCCTCTGTTGGACTACGTGTTGATTGTTTTGCTGCGCGCCTGCCTTGGGGGTAGCTCAGGTGAGTTCTATGAATTCAGTATTGCGGTGTTTCATTATCTTATGCTTTATATGTATATATGTTTTGTGGCTTGAGGTCATTTTATATCTGCGTGTGTTGTATGTATATGTAAATTGTCTGCCGGACAGAGGAGATGTTGTCCGATATTATATTGGATCAACGGCTCCATTGGTCTTGGGGTGTGACACTTCATCTCTACTCTATATCCCAATTAATTTGGTGCACTATGTATTATCGCCAAAATAATTATTTTACTTGATTTACAAGATATAGTAGACTCATCTTGAATAATAATCATTCCTCTCATAACCATTGATTTTGAGTCACTAATATCTTTATCAAGCGGCCAGGATGTTAACTCCCTAATCCAAGAGATCAATGAATCCTCTATTGATTTAAACACTACTCTATCTACGTCTTGTCATACACCCGACTACTGTATGAATCATAATCCAATTAAAGACTGCTTTTAATGGCGTCAAAGTACATATATAACTCCACGCATAGAATAAATGAAGGTCTCAAGTCAAAAGATCAGTTACACTCATTCATTAAGACGAACGACCAATGATACTAATATATGGTGTTTTCTTAAGGGGGTCATATCCAATGTACCTTAAACTTAAGGCACTCCCAAGTACAACTTGAATATTCATCCCTCGGTCTATCTTGACTTAGTCATACTTAGTGTTGATCTTGATCTCTATATCCCCTCTAGATATATATTCGATCAAGGACTATTTTCAGAATATTATAACCATTAATCTATGGAACATTGTCATTAATAATATATATATAGAAAAGTAAATAATTAACGACAAATAGTTGCCTTTATTAAAATAATTATCTATACATACATAAAAGCGTCTTGATACATAAGTATACACACTAATAATCTCTCACTTATACTATTACCAAACTCTATGGACTCTAAGTCCTAGGCTCCTCACATGGATCTCATGTTTCTGTAGAGGTAAGGCCTTTGTGAGTGAGTCCGCGATGTTTTTGCTGGTGTCTACTCTACTAACTAACACGTCACCCCTCTAAATAATCTTTCTAAGGAGGTAATACTTCCTTAGCACATGCTTGAATCGTTGGTGAGACCTTAGCTCCTTTGCCTGCAGTATGACCGCATTATTGTCACAATATAACACAACTGGATCAATAATGCTAGGAACCACTTCAAGCTCCGCTATAAAGTTCTGGATCCACACAACTTCCTTTGATGCCTCCGAAGCTACTTTGTACTCAGACTCAACAGTTGAATCTACAACAATCTTCTGCTTAGAACTCCTCAAGTGCACCATTCAAGCAAAACAAATGACCTTGTTGTGATTTCAGATAATCCCGAACTATCTGAAAATTGGCGTCAGTATATCCTCTGACGATCAATTCTTTATCTTCTCCAAAAACTAAGAAAATGTTTTTTGTTCTTCTAAGATACTTAAGGATGGTGTTTATCGCAGTCCAATGACCCTCTCCAAGATCTGATTGATATCTACTTGTCATGCTTAAAGCATACGAGACATCTGGATGAATGCATATCATGACATACATTATGGACCTTATAGCCAAAACATATGATATCTTGCTCATTCTACTTCTCTCCTCTTGTGTCTTTGGACACATAGCCTTGGAGAGATGTACACCTTGTGACACTGGCAAAAATCCTCTCTTGGAGTCTTGCATGCTGAATCTATTCAATATTTTATCAATATATGTACCTTGACTCAACCCTAGTAACCTTCTTTGTGTATCTTGGTATATTCTAATACCTAAGACATAGGTTGCATCCCCAAGATCTTTCATTGAGAAACACTCTCCCAGCCAAGTCTTGGTAAATTCTAGGCTAATAATATCATTTCCTATGAGAAGTATATCATCAACATACAATACTAGGAACGTAATCTTGCTCTCACTAATCTTCTTGTAAACACAATGTTCTTATGGATTTTTGACGAAGGAAAAATCTTTAATCGCTTCGTCAAATCGCAGATTCCAACTCCGAGATGTTTGCTTTAGTCCATAAATAGACCTCTTGAGCTTACGTAATTTATTGACATTCTTAGATGTTATAAAACATGGAGGTTGTATCATATATACTTCCTCCTGTAATCTTCTATTTAGGAAAGTAGTGTTAACATCCATTTGCTAAATCTCGTAATCCTTGTAAGCTGCTATAGATAACAAAATACAAAAAGACTTAGGCATTGCAACGGGGCGAGAATGTTTCATCATAGTCAATTCCTTGACGTTGATTGAAACCCTATGTAGGACCGGTGCCGTCGATAGAGGGGGGGGTGAATATCGACCGTGAAAACTTTTCTCGAGAACTTTGTGAAAAACTCGTTCGTTCTAGACTTAGGATATTAGTAGCGCAGCGGAAATGTAAAAACAGAAAAATAAATGCAGAACAGAAGGACATGCGGGATTTATTTACTTGGTTCCCGACCCCCCTGGGTCAGTACGTCCAAGGCCTATGTACTCGGCGTGAGTCCACTATTGGTCTCCTTTCCGAAATTTTCGGAGGCGGAGAAAACCCGTCTTACAGTTTACAATTACAATCAAAAATATTGAAAGTTAAAGTACAGTAATTAAAAAGCAAACCAACGATAAAAAGTATGAAGCTCGGCCGATCTGGACCTCCGAAGTGCCGCGCACCTCCTCCTGGAGCCTCCCGGTCGTAGAGCCTCATTTCTAGCGTGTTGTCGTCGGTTGAAATGATCAGAATCGCTCTGGAATGTTGTATATGAAGCAGAGGGGTCGAAGCCCCTTATATAGGCCTCCTGGGGGCGCCCTGGACGCTGGGGGCGCCCCGGAAGACTCGGTCAACTCTTATCCTTGCGCCTACCTCGTCGCTGGTGATAAGATCGTTGACCAGGGCGCCCCGGACCTCCAGGGCGCCTTCATGATGGCTTATCTGTGTTTTGAGTTCGAAACTGCACATACAGCTTTGAACCAGGGCGCCCCGGACGCTCAGGGCGCCCTGCTTGACACCTGTTCTGCCTGCTTCACATTTACTATGTTTTTACACTTGGCTCAAGGCGCCCTGGCTGTTCAGGGCGCCCTGGTTGGTGAGGGCGCCCTCAACACTGGGGGCGCCCTCCTTAAGCCTGCAAACTGGTTACCTTACTTGCTTTGTCTCCGGTTCTTGTTACCTGCAAGATACACAAACACAAAGCATATATACATATAATATTAGGCTTAAGGACTTGGTTCGGACTTCGGATTTGCACGAAACCCTAGGTCGAACCGGCACGAGTTCCTATCCCCGAGAACTCGCCCTTCACCTACTCCTTTCAGGAGATGGTTGCCCCCCGGCCCTTCGGGTGGACTTTTACTTAGCTTCCGATTACTCCGGATCTCGAGACGCCCAAACCCTGACCCGTCTCTACTCCTGTCCTTAGTCATCGCTCAGCTAAGTTGCTTAGTCCCTCGGACCAAGTCCTTATTTCCTAGCAGTCCTTCGCCAGGTGCCTAGCAGCCCTTCGCTAGGTCTTTATTACCAAGCGGTCCTTCGCCTGGTGCCTAGCAATCCTTCGCTAGGTCTTCTCTGCCTAGTAGTCCTTCACTAGGTGCCTAGCAGCCCTTCGCTAGGTCTTAGGGTTACGATACCTAGCAGCCCTTCGCTAGGTGCCTAACAGCCCTTCGTTAGGTCTTGAGGATTCGATACCTAGCAACCCTTCACTAGGTGCCTAGCAGCCCTTCGCTAGGTCTTTAGGGTTCCGATGCCTAGATTAACTAGGACTTTTCTTCAACTCAGGTTACTTCACTTTTACTCCCCTTTGTCTATTCATTGTATCACTGACTTAAGTGAATTGTCAAACATTAAAACACTTAAAGAGGAACATCATTGATGCAACTTGCACCAACAATCTCCCCCTTTTTGATGTTTGACAATAACTTAAGTTAGATTGGTTTAAGGGGCTAACTCACTATCCTTGGGGTAAAAAAAATAAAAATGATAGATTGGTTTAAGGGGCTAACTCACTATCCTTGGGGTAAAAAAAATAAAAATGATAGATTGGTTTAAGAGGCTAACTCACTATCCTTGGGGTAAAAAAAATAAAAAAATGATATAAATTTTGAAACTACATTTTTTATCTTTGGGGAAAATATTTCTAACTTAAGCACACATCTCTCCCCCTTTGTCATACATCAAAAAATAAAATACTTGCACCAATAAAAAACCTTTGGTTCTTTGTGAAAATACTTAGTGCAAAATCTTGAAAGCATTGTAATTTGAAAGATATATTGCAATTTTTTGAAAAAAAATGCTATTTGTTTTGAAAAGGACTAGTACTTTGAAAAATTATGTAATTTTTTTGAAAAATATAAGTACCTTAAAAAAATGTATTAAATTTTTGAATGATTAAGTACTTTGGGAAAAGATGTGACTTTGAAAAATATAAGTAATTTTTGAAGCATTATATTTTACTTGACTAGGATTCTTTTCCAGTCTGACACAATCCTAGGAAACCTTGTTAACTACAAGGACAATTTCCTAAGTGTCCTGGAAAATTTTCAAACTCAAGTAAGTATTAACAGAATTTCAAAAAAATGATAATACTTTTGAAAATATATGCTAGTGCAATTTGAAGTATGTGTAAACTTTTTGAAGACTCAATATTTTGCTTGACTTGGTTTATTTTCCAGTCTGACACTATCCTGGGAAACCTTGTTGACTACAAGGACTTTTTCCTAAGTGTCCTGGACATTCTCCAACCCAAGTAAACATTATTTCAAAAATAATTTCATAAGTCACACAATTTTTAACGAATAGAATAATAGTATTTTGAAAGACTTAGATTTTGAAAATATGAAAACATGTTATTAAATAAGTCTTTTAATTTGACCTCCCCCTAAACTTGACCCAGTCCCGGGAAGCTTGTTGACCACAAGTACTCTTCCTCTGAGTCTTAAGGTTTGATTCAGATCAAAAGAATAATTTTCAAAATGATTTAAAACTTGTTAGACTCCCCCTAAATTTGACACGTCCTAGGAGTCCTTGAAGATCATGAAGTGGACCTTTTCTCTGTGTCTTTAGGGTTTATCAAAGTCAAAGAACCGATAATTTTTAAGTAGATAGATTTTGAAGCCACAATTTGGAAGGAAGATAATTTTGAAAACATATGTAATGCAAATTAAGGTGCAGTTTTCGAAAAATATTTTTAATAAAAAGAACAAAACACTCCCCCAGCATCCAACACCGTTTGACTCTATTTAAGTGCCTTAAGGAACTTTAGTGTTGTCCTAAGAGGCTTGTGTCTAATTGCGTGAGTCAAACAATTTTTGAAAAGATATAATTTTGAAAAAAACATATAATATGCATATTCAATCAGACAAGCATTAATTCCATAAAAACATTATTATGTTGAAGCACTATTTTGAAAATATATTTTTAGAAAAATATTCTAATGATTTTTGAAAAACAATTTTGAAAAATATTTTTCAATTTATTAGTCCTTAACATCTCACCCATTTTAGATGTATCAATACAACAAGCATGATTACCTTATAAGTGTGTTGTGAGATGCTTGAATCATTTTTCTTAATTTATTAATTCTAAGATTTAATTGAAGCTTGTGTTAGATTTGAATTTAACAAAGAATAATTTGAATTTGAAATTCAAAAATTGGCTTCCAGGTCTTGGCGAGGCACTAGGCCTTCTTTGGCCGTAGCCTTATGGAATCATCCACCCTTTCCTTGACAAAGCCGTTTAATGAAGTTTCATTTTCAAAATTAATCTTTGAAAAAGTTCTGGTCTAACTAGTTTGGGTTTTGGATCGGTAGCTTCGGCTAGTTTCACCAGTCTAAAGAGACCAAGTGAACTTGATCTTATTAGAATTGGCTTCCCTAACGTACTATCATCTCACCGCCACCAAATACTAGGTTGATCAAGTTTTAATTATTCTTTTCCTATAGCCGTTCTAATATATGCATAAAATTTAAATATGCATGACATGTCATATATTTTAAAAGAATAGCAAATGCATGTCATGGCAGTTATACATGAGTCAAACAAGTCAAATAATTTTATTTAAGTTTCTAAAATGTATCAAATTCCCGATTTGATACATGTCGAGTGAACCCGCGAATATGTCAACCCATTTTGACATATTTAATGTTATTAATTTTAATTGTTACATTTTGGGTAAAATTTTATTTTAGTTTGAGTTTAAGTTATATAAGATTTTAGTTGGATTCAGGTTAATTACGAATTAATTGAGGTTGAATTAATTAGAAATTAATTGATTATTATTAAACTTAAATTAAGTGAAGTTTTAATTTGGATTCAACTTAATTTTACTTTGAATTTAATTTGAATTAAATTGATTTAATCAAGATTTAATTTAGGTTTAATTATTTGAATTAATTCGAATTTAATTGAATTATTTGAATTAATTTTTAGGTTTAATTATTTGAATTCATTCGAATTTAGTTGAATTATTTGAATTAATTTGAATTTAATTGAATTATTTGAATTAATTCGAATTTAATTGAATTATTTGAATTATTTGAATTTAATAGAATTATTTGAATTAATTCAAATTTAATTGAATTTAATTGAATTAATTCAAATTTAATTGAACTTAATTGAATTATTTGAATTAATTAATTCGAATTTAACTAAGATTTAGTTTAAATTTAATTAGGATTTAATTAAGATTTAATATGAATTTAATTAATATTTAATTTGAATTTAATTAATATTTAATTTGAATTTAATTAAGATTTAATTTGAATTTAATTAATATTTAATTTGAATTTAATTAAGATTTAATTTGAATTTAATTAATATTTAATTTGAAATTAATTAAGATTTAATTTGAAATTAATTAAGATTTAATTTGAAATTAATTTAAGTTTTAATTTGAAATTAATTAAGATTTAATTTGAAATTAATTAAGATTTAATTTGAAATTAATTAAGATTTAATTTGAAATTAATTTAAGTTTTAATTTGAAATTAATTAAGATTTAATTTGAAATTAATTAAGATTTAATTTGAAATTAATTTAAGATTTAATTTGAAATTAATTAAGATTTAATTTGAAATTAATTTAAGTTTTAATTTGAAATCAATTAAGATTTAATTTGAAATTAATTTAAGATTTAATTTGAAATTAATTAAGATTTAATTTGAAATTAATTTAAGTTTTAATTTGAAATTAATTAAGATTTAATTTGAAATTAATTAAGATTTAATTTGAAATTAATTTAAGTTTTAATTTGAAATTAATTATGATTTAATTTGAAATTAATTTAAGTTTTAATTTGAAATTAATTTAATTTCGAATTAGGATTTAATTTAATTTAATTTGAATTTTTTTAGGTTATAATGATTAATTAATAATTGTGGGTTTAAATTCATCATTTTCATTATTTCAAAAATTTCTTCTTCATCTTTATATTTCTTTTCAAGTTTTTCTAATAATTTTGATTTATTTGAATTTTTATAATTTTTATTGATTATGGCCTTTATCTTAGAAAATTCTATCTCCTCCTCAAGATTAGATTTTTCAATATTCTCACAGTAAGTGGAGTAAATTGGGCCACTAATTAATGTTTTGTAATAATCTTCAATATTATCTATAATTAAATTATTATCTAGAAGAAAATTATCTTCATTATCCTTGGAATTATCCTCAGATATATTTTCAATATTTTCCAGACATTCAGAATTAATCTCTAGATTATCCTTAGAATTAATTTCTGGATTATCTTTAAGATTTTCAGATTCAGATTCAGATTTGTACAATGGATTTTCAAATTTGAATCTGTAATTATCTAAAGAATTTTCAAATTTAGAATTATCCTTAAGATTTTTGAATTCAGATTTATTCTTAGGATTTTCAAATTTGAATTCGAATTTATCCTTAGGATTTTTGAATTCGAATTCGGGATTAATTTCAGATTTAAAACTAGAATTAATTGTATCATTATCTGTAGAATTATCAGAGTTTATTTTAGATTTAATATCAGAATTAATTTTATCAATTATTGAATTGGTATTAATAATTAAATAGTTAATTTTGGATATTTTAATCATATCCGTATTTTCTAATTTTTCATGCAAAATATTTAATCTACAATACAGTAAATTTAATTTTTTAGAAAAATTAACTGAATTATCTAAAGACAGTGTAGGAAATTGTAAGACTTTTGGAATGTAAATCTTACGTACCTTCGCCGGACACTTATTTTTGTAGTGCCCGTATTTCTCGCATTTGAAACATCTGATGTGATTTTTATTTTTCCGGACTTCTGGCGCTGGTACCCCCTGAGCCGCCGGTGATGTAGACCGAATCTTACGAGTAGGGCACTGATTTTTGTAGTGCCCTCTCTCTCTGCACGTGAAACAAATAATATGCAATTTAAAATTAGACATTAAAAATAATGTACCTGATTCACCCCTGGGCTCCCCCTCAACTCCTGGCGTCTTTGCTCCGTCGGCGGTTAGTCCGGTGAAGAGCGGCTCGGCTCTGATACCAATTGTAGGACCGGTGCCGTCGATAGAGGGGGGGTGAATATCGACCGTGAAAACTTTTCTCGAGAACTTCATGAAAAACTCGTTCGTTCTAGACTTAGAATATTAGTAGCGCAGGGGAAATGTAAAAACAGAAAAATAAATGCAGAACAGAAGGACACGCGGGATTTATTTACTTGGTTCCCGACCCCCCTGGGTCAGTACGTCCAAGGCCTATGCACTCGGCGTGAGTCCACTATTGGTCTCCTTTCCGGAATTTCCGGAGGCGGAGAAAACCCGTCTTACAGTTTACAATTACAATCAAAAATATTGAAAGTTAAAGTACAGTAATTAAAAAGCAAACCAACGATAAAAAGTATGAAGCTCGGCCGATCTGGACCTCCGAAGTGCCGCGCACCTCCTCCTGGAGCCTCCCGGTCGTAGAGCCTCATTTCTAGCGTGTTGTAGTCGGTTGAAATGATCAGAATCGCTCTGGAATGTTGTATATGAAGCAGAGGGGTCGAAGCCCCTTATATAGGCCTCCTGGGGGCGCCCTGGACGCTGGGGGCGCCCCGGAAGACTCGGTCAACTCTTATCCTTGCGCCTACCTCGTCGCTGGTGATAAGATCGTTGACCAGGGCGCCCCGGACCTCCAGGGCGCCTTCATGATGGCTTATCTGTGTTTTGAGTTCGAAACTGCACATACAGCTTTGAACCAGGGCGCCCCGGACGCTCAGGGCGCCCTGCTTGACACCTGTTCTGCCTGCTTCACATTTACTATGTTTTTACACTTGGCTCAAGGCGCCCTGGCTGTTCAGGGCGCCCTGGTTGGTGAGGGCGCCCTCAACACTGGGGGCGCCCTCCTTAAGCCTGCAAACTGGTTACCTTACTTGCTTTGTCTCCGGTTCTTGTTACCTGCAAGATACACAAACACAAAGCATATATACATATAATATTAGGCTTAAGGACTTGGTTCGGACTTCGGATTTGCACGAAACCCTAGGTCGAACCGGCACGAGTTCCTATCCCCGAGAACTCGCCCTTCACCTACTCCTTTCAGGAGATGGTTGCCCCCCGGCCCTTCGGGTGGACTTTTACTTAGCTTCCGATTACTCCGGATCTCGAGACGCCCAAACCCTGACCCGTCTCTACTCCTGTCCTTAGTCATCGCTCAGCTAAGTTGCTTAGTCCCTCGGACCAAGTCCTTATTTCCTAGCAGTCCTTCGCCAGGTGCCTAGCAGCCCTTCGCTAGGTCTTTATTACCAAGCGGTCCTTCGCCTGGTGCCTAGCAATCCTTCGCTAGGTCTTCTCTGCCTAGTAGTCCTTCACTAGGTGCCTAGCAGCCCTTCGCTAGGTCTTAGGGTTACGATACCTAGCAGCCCTTCGCTAGGTGCCTAACAGCCCTTCGTTAGGTCTTGAGGATTCGATACCTAGCAACCCTTCACTAGGTGCCTAGCAGCCCTTCGCTAGGTCTTTAGGGTTCCGATGCCTAGATTAACTAGGACTTTTCTTCAACTCAGGTTACTTCACTTTTACTCCCCTTTGTCTATTCATTGTATCACTGACTTAAGTGAATTGTCAAACATTAAAACACTTAAAGAGGAACATCATTGATGCAACTTGCACCAACACCCTATGTCACAAGCCTTGCTTTAGAGGTACTTATGTTCCCATCCATATCAATCTTCTTCTTGAAGATCCACTTGCACCCTATGAGTTTTATCGAAAGTATTTATTTTTTAAATAGTATTTTATATTATTATATATTTTGTATTTCCAGAAATTTTTATACATATTTTTTGTATATTCAAATAAATTTTGTCGTTTTTTATATTTATATTTTAACTAATTTATATATATTTTAAACATTCATAATGTAAAAAAATTAATTTTAATATAATATTCAAAATATAATAATAATTATATAAATATCAAAATTATATTTAGATAATTAAAGATGATTAATTTATATTGTTTAAGAATATTATTATTATTTAACTAAAAATGAGGTTTGGAAATAATTATTTATTAAATATTCAATTTTTTTTTAAATATTTTATAATTTAGCTTCTCATTAACCTCAAAATATTTTTTATGAGAATTATTTTTAAATAAGTAAAAAATATTCCAAACACTACTCTCTCATATTATTGGAGAAGTAGACGTTGAAATCCTTATAGATCTTTCATAAGTTATCTCATATAAGTACACTCATCCACCCGACTTTCTCATTATAATAGTTTTACACCACCCCTCAATTTACATCACGTCCATGATAATTTTAATAAAAAAAATAAACATCTCATATCATTAGTTAACATAAAAAAAATATATTCTTATAAAATCAAACATATAATTATGAAGATAAAATGTCAATATAGCACAATGTTTGCCAATAAACATATATATCAATATTTATGAGAAGAAAATAACATACATTATTATTAAGAAGTAAAAATAGCATTCAAATATAAATCGAAAATGGTCATGAGTCAACTATAAAATATAAGCAACGCATTACAAAATGATTTTAAAAACAACATACATTCGTACTATTTTACTATTTTAAATAACGTACATTTAATTAATATTAACATTCATTCTTACTATTTTAAAAACAATAAAATATAAAATGATTTTATACATATATCCAAAATTTGATTCTTAAAAGATAAAGTCATACATTAAATATATAGTAATAAAATTTGATTTTTTTTATATATTTATTTAGAATCCTATCAATATTTTATAGAATTAACATTATTTGGTTAAATTGTATTACATTTAATTAATATTTTTATGAATTTAAAAAAATATATAAGAAATTTTCAAAGTAGATTTTTTTTAAATCTAAAACTTGGGCTATATAAGAAATGCCAACATGGTCCGGACCCATGCTATGAGTCTTTGATTTTATGAGTCTTTGTGACTCTCAAGTCTAAATGCGTCTACCGGTCTAAGCCATGTTTGACATGAGAGTCCCGAACTGCCAACATAATTAATCATTTATTAAAATTTCTATTATAAAAATTATTTATTTATTTATTGACGAATTTGTGTATTACATACGTAAATTATTAATTATTAATATTGAGAAAATTAGTTCTAAAATTTCTGATATATACACCCCTCCTTAAATAATTACTCTTGAAATAAAGTAGTATGGTTCTTAATCTTAAAAATCTTAATAAAAAAATTTTATTCTCAAAATATAATTACGGAGAGATTTTATTTTCAACTTATATAATACACTATATTATCAGAATAAAAATATTAACCTGAAACATAACCCAGTTGGATTTAACATGACATGTTTATAGAATTGAGCAACGACAAGGCTCGCGCGACAGATCATTCCCTGACGAAGCAGACAGATCATTCCCTTCCGGCTACAACAACAATCAATCAGATACTCCATAATTATCCGATTGCTAAACCTATAAATAAGATTGAATTCCATTCCATTCCTCATTCCCAATCAAACGATGAAGCCAAGTTTCAGCTGTCTCTTTTTCTTCTTCTTCTTCCTCTGTTTCTTACCCTGCGAAGCTTCTGGCACAGTGCGGCAAGGAGATGCGCTGGACAAGTTATACTTTAACAACAGAGCAGGGAGGTCTTCTTCTTCTTCGTCTTCATCATCATCATGGGCAAGCAGTCTCCTTTCGGTATCCGACGTGGAGTCGAAGCTCCACCACGATAGTGGGCTGAAGGAGGGCGACAAGGTCGTTCAGCTGCCCGGTCAACCGGACGGCGTGCGTTTCGATCAGTACGCGGGGTATGTCACCGTCAATAGAGCCAACGGCCGAGCTCTGTTTTACTACTTCGCCGAAGCTTCCGAGAATAGCGGGTCGAAACCTCTTGTGCTCTGGCTCAATGGAGGTATGGAATTAGTAGAAAATGAATCGATCGATCGATCGATCGATCGATGAGTTGCTTTTTTCGACAGAGAGGTGATTGCTGTGGCATGGGTGGGTGCAGGGCCAGGGTGTTCGTCGTTGGGGTTCGGCGCCATGGAGGAGCTCGGCCCGTTTCGGGTCATGAGCGACGGCAAGACTCTGTACAGGAACCCCTACGCTTGGAACGAAGGTAGGAATCATCATCGTCATCATCATCATTAGTAAAGTTTGGCATTACCTCGAACTGACTGGCACCATGCCATGCAGTGGCGAATGTCTTGTTCCTAGAGAGCCCCGCCGGCGTCGGCTTCTCCTACTCTAACACCACGTCGGACTACGCAAAGAACGGCGACCGTAGGACGGCGAGAGACGCGCTGGTTTTCCTCGTGAACTGGTTCGAGCGGTTCCCGGAGTATAAGGGCAGGGAATTCTTCATCGCGGGTGAGAGCTACGCGGGGCACTACGTCCCCCAGCTAGCCCATGCCATACTCCATCACAAAGTTCACCTCATCAACCTCAAAGGCATCGCGGTAAGACATGGATCCCGAGATCAATCAGTCCGATCCACCCCCGGCCAGTATTCATTTTGATCGCTAGCTAGCTAATTAAATCAAGAAGTATCGATTCCCTTCGATTCTTCATGGAAATTAAGTTCCCATTTAATTTGATTGCAAGTTGATTTGATTTGGGAAGGATGGATCTCATTTTTCTTTCGAATGACCTAGCTAGATCGGGAACGCGGTGATCGACGAGGAGTCGGATAACAAGGGGCAGGTCGACTACTACTGGACGCACGCGTTCGTAGCCGACGAGACCATCGTCGCGATCCACAAGTTCTGCAATTTATCGCCGAATGCGCAATGGCAACCTCCGGAGTGCAACCGGGCCGTGGCCGAGGCGAGCCGCGTCTTCAAGGAAGTGAATGTCTACAACATGTACGCGCCACGGTGCTTCTCGTCGGGCGTGACGCCGACTCCAAAATTGCCCTCGGTTTGTCTCTTGCAATCATCTTTATATTTTCCCTCATTTTCCTGCTACTTTCAGACTCAATTTAGATATATCGATCCATGAATGATTGATCACTGTGAGGAGCAAGTTACTTAAATTAGCAAGGAAAAAATTATATTGGATTTAGGGGCCGGCCGGAGTAATCAGACTCTAACTGCAGCTAACTTCTATCTTATTGAATCGTATCCCTTCTTCATCCTTTTGAGAAATAGAATAACATCTAACTTGATCAGTTCGATAGCCAGGGAGGCCTACGAGGGCCACACTATCTATCGATCGAGCATGATCGAGATTGAGTCTCGCTTGACCATGTGATATGCGAAGAGATCTGCAATTAATGGTCTTGTTCCCCTTTCAAGTGAAACCCCTCCACCAAATTCATCTGAATGTTAATTACTAACATTACATAGTTTTTACTCAAATCATTTTATGGTACGAACTGATTCAAAATTTTCACTCAATCATATCAATTGTGCAAGAATAATAGAGGTATGGTTTATAGGCATGTTAATCCTAAAACCCATAGGAGTAATAGATTCAATCTAGTTCTGTTTTTCAAAATTGGTCCATTTTTCCGAATCCCTTCCTACCTACCAATTGTTATCTCTATATACTGAAATGTTGAATTCAAATTCTAACACAGATTGAGAATTTTGATCCCTGTACTTCTAATTACATGGAGGCATACCTTAACAATCCTGAGGTGCAAAAAGCTTTACATGCCAATGTGACAAAGCTCAACTATACCTGGTCCGGTTGTAGGTACATATGTGCATATCTCATATTGGTAACCATTTGATAATTTTATTTTTCTTTTAAACAAAATAATGAAAACTCAGCTCATTTATCTATATTTGTGTCTCAATGCAGCAAAGTGATACAAGGTTGGTCAGATCAACCTTCCACAATGTTGCCAATTATTCACGAATTGCTATCTAATGGGATTAGGGTTTTGATGTACAGGTAAAAAAAAATTATAACATCATCATTAGATTCATATATCTAACCCAGGAGATGGGTTAAAGTAAAAGACAAAATTTAGGTGAAAACCCTTTCACCGTGATCGATGTATTCAACATATGACAACAATTTTGCAGAAGCAAATAGAGTTTTTCATTATATTACATGGCGTATCAAATTTAGGTGCATCCATTTTATGACCCTTATATATATACATTGTGTAACTACAATTAATAGCAGTTATAGATAAATCAGGTCTAAAATTTCTGCATAACATATGCCATATGATAAAGATAAAGATATTTTTCATCAAATCACGAGTGAAGGATTTTCGATCAAATTTTGCCCTAAGTAAGGTTTGGCTTGGTTAATTTTCATATGCATGCATGTAATTGTGCAGTGGTGACTTTGATGGAAGAATTCCTGTTACTTCCACAAGATACTCTCTCAACAAGCTAAAGTTTAAAGTGAAGGTCCCGTGGAGAGCTTGGATGCTTAATAGTGAGGTAGACAATTATGTTGTTTTAATTATCCTCGAATCCACCTTCACTGATAGATAAAAGAATTGAAAATATTTACGGCGAAATGTGTCAAAATTCTCTTCATTGTTAGAATAATATTAATTATTATGATTTTTATTGTGAATATGTAGGTTGGGGGATTCACTGTGGTATATGATCACAATTTGACATTTGCCACTGTTCGAGGAGCAGGGCATGAGGTTCCAAGCTATCAGCCAGCTCGTGCTCTAGAGATGATCAAGAGTTTTCTTCAAGGGCTACATCTCCCTGTTGTTTAAGAAATTGAACAAATCAATTTGTTGGCATTGTTGTTGTTTATTGTGTGTTCAATCTTTTAAAAAGTTATATAATCTACAATTTTTAGATATTCTCCCTTGTTCAAGTTAATCAGTCGAGGAAATTTCTTATTAAGTGATTTAATTTATATTAATTTATCATTAATAATAACTGATTATGTCAGTACTCAATAAGATCTTATAACTAATAACAATTAAGTGATTATGTCGATACTCAATAATATCTTATAACTAAGGCATCGCGATAGATTAATTATAAGTTGAATATTCTAATAGGCTAGTAATTGGACTTGTTTAATGGACCATGATAATTTTGAGATAATAATTTCTTCTAGCTTGCAATCACCCCTTGATTCCTGAAAATACAGTAGCACTTGTCCTCAAGAAGCTCACAAGAATGAGTGAAGGAGAAAAAGAGTTGAGCTTCAAACCTACGTGAAAACTCTATATACCCGCGACCTAGGGCTTACTCAATCAATCACCCAATCGATTACCACATCAGACTAATCGTTCAACTGTTTTTTTTAAATTAATCGATTAGTTAATTGATTAAGAAGATCTAAATCGATTGCTGAATCGATGTAGTACTTTTCTGTGCTCTCGCGCAATACAGTCGTAATCAATTGACCAATTAATTATGGTCCTTCCTAATCAATTAGCCAATTGATTACGAGGATACTGAATTGATTACCCAATCGATTCAACATGCTTCTATTCTCGCGATAATCTTACATCAAGCGATCACCCAATCGATTGATAGACCCCTTAATCGATCGCCTAATCAATTAAGGACCTTTTTATTCTCGTGAGACAATAGCCCAATTAATCACCTAATCAATTGCCCAAACCTAACTTGCTTATCTCTTAAGTACAGGGTTCTCTTACCTAACCCTGGTCAACCGTAACTTATTAAGACTTCCTCACCCAGTGTTTGATCAAACTTTTGACCGACTTGGAGTTCCCTTGCCTAGTTCTCAACTAGGACTTCTCACATGCCTACGTGCGATCTCCCTGATCCACTTGGATTTCATTTAATCCCACTAGGTGTGCGATGTCCCACTAGGACTTTTCCGGTATCAACATGTGTTCTACCTAATCCACCTAAATTTCACCTAGTCTCATTAAGACTTTTTTCAT